>JAFVLL020010032.1:59817-82575 GCA_021397915.2 Tor tambroides | reverse complement strand
AACGCGTCTTGAAAACGTTTGAACGCAACGTCCTGTGTGAACGCAAGAGTCCTGCCGCACTGTCACTCTCTCAATGCACATCCACACAATCGGACACTGCAGTGAATCAAACACACTCACACACACAGTCCGTCCAGTTCTGCAAACCTTGAAAGAACACGCTTTGCATGCTTAAAATTACTGAAGCGGTCCAATGCCACGTAATCAATCACGGAGAGCGCATGATGTGTCTCGGAGTCAGCGTTAAAGTTGAGACCACTGTTGCTTTCAAGGTTATCCTGGAAGGGAATGCACGGAGCCCATGCGCCACGAGCGCATCCGATTGCTCGCGTGCGATTCTGTGGCATGCATGCAAAGTTCAAATGTAATGTGCATACACCAGTCAAGCCGTGACACGGGCTGTAAACGTGTAAACGCCTCCGGTAAACGGGACGTCTTGTACAGCTCGACTGAAAGTGCACTGGTTAATGATGCAGCACTGCTGATCATCACTGTGCAATGCACGGAACACTCAATGCGGACAGAAACGTCCCAAAACACTTCCTTGGCGGGTTGTTTTTATCTAACCCTCACCAGAGAGAAGAACCCAGCCCCCTTATCTCTCCCTTCACAACCCTCCCCTTGTCCAGCAGCAGCAGCGGTAGCAGCACCCATGCTCGGTTGGTTTCCATTCCGGGGACTCACCGTTCTTGTGCTCTGATGATGCCGCTGTGAGGAGACACCGAATGCGGGAAAAGCAGAAGAGGCTACGGCTCCGCTGCTCCGGGACAGGAGGAGGACCGATCTACACACTTTCGCAGCCATCTCTGGAGTGAAACCCGGCCGAGAGAACGCAAGTGCTGCGGGCGAACCGACTGAGACTGTTGGAGGAAAGGGAGGGGAAATAGGAAGGGCTGCTGGGCTGGGCTAATATTTCATACACACACAAACGCGCACAGACACGGATATAGTCTACACAAATGTTTCACAAGCAGGCTGCTGTAGTTCCGCGTTCGAAGCAAAAGCTCTTGTATTTCTAACGAGTGAAACTCTGACACAGTTAGACGGTTATATCTCATAACACTCTGAAATGTCAATATAAGGAAGTCGTAGACTGAAATACCACGGTCTCTAGGACAACATGAAAGGGGCGTTTTGATTGGCCGAGCGGTTACCTGCTGGCACCGCTTGAAACTCTTTTCGTCCAATGAGAAGGCGCGCAATTCTGTAGTTTTGACAACTTGGAAGAGAACGTCAGTTTGACCAATCAGAGAGCGCGGGACACTCGCGCTCCAATGTTCTTTCTCTATGAAGGAAAAAAAAAACATTTAACTCTATATAATATCGATATGTAACTTTTTGTGGTTTAATTATTAAACCACGAAACAAAATCCTTAATGTTTTATTCTCTGTATTTTGAGAGAGTTACACATCTGTTCACTGCAGAGATAGTGGTGCGTGCCAGAAATTACTTGGTGGTGCATCACCACCTTGTCAGCCATGTTAAAGTTGACATAAACAACACAATCCCAATATGCTTTCCTAACCTTTCTATATTCTAAATAGTGGTTGATGATCAATGCGTTTTTGAATTAACATTTACTGTTCCCCGTACTCACCATTCCAATGAACTTATAAATAATAATATTTATATAAATAATTACATATTGGCTGCGTCCAAAAGCTCTAAAATGCTGCCTTCGGAGGCAGCATTCCAAGGCGGGAAGGCATCAAGGCACATCCGAATCCAAATTCTGCTTCACTTCCTGTTTCCGAAGGAACCTTCTTCTGATCGAATTTTGAAGGCAGCAGATGTATCCTTCGCTGCCTTTGATATCCCACAATTCTGTGCTTTCCATTCCATGATGGTTGAGCTAAAAAAAAAATAAAGATGGCATCTGAAGTTGCGTTTGGTGGTCAGTTTGTGTGTAAATGTTTATTTATGACTAACATTTTGCACTTTTGATGTTATTTCTAGCAAGAAATCAGTATTATAGTAATTAAATATTGGTTTAGTTATCATCAAAACCCGTTCTATTTTGTTGTAGATCATTAAACTGTCATGCTGCCTCAGAAGCCTGTCCAAAATCAGTTTCATGAGGTGCCTTCATGCAAAAACGCTGCCTGATAAGGCAGCAAGTCAGCTCCCTAGGCTCTTGGACGCAGCCATTATTTTTTATGACTGCATTAACCAGACTTGGATTGCACCAATGTGTTGGATTGCACCAATGAAATAAATTTTAAAGTTCAGATCAATTAGAAAAATATTAAGGTATAACAGCCTGTATATCCACTTTTTGCAGTGTACTTCACAGTCATAAAAAGTTACATTTTCACTGCTAAATTCAATAAACATTCAATAAAAAGTCTAGAAATGTGTCTTAAATCATCTCCTAGGCTACATGACGTTCCACTGTGTCACTGTGCCATTCATTCTTGCTTCTTGGCAACTGATCCATCCTGTGCATTATATAATTATGTCTCTATTATTAGTCTGTCCTTCAAACAGTTCTTTGGAGTTATAGGACGAGAAAACGCCAAACCGCATTTAATATACTCTGTCAAGGCACCTAATCCACTTAAAGCAATAACACAATACACACTGAAATTCAATCTACTGGCATATGCAGATGCTTCTCTGAGTCCTCGTGTAGGGCTAGTTGTTTCTGCATCTCAAAAGTATCACTAAGCAGCCGAACACAATTGAGGCTTCCAAACATGTGTGTTTTGGTCTGTTCAAAGGTTGCATGGTAGGTCACACCCTGTAAACTGCTGCTACACATTCCAGAGTTCAACCAATGACTGAGTGCTCGTCTACAACATATGACTCTAATGCATACACGCTGTAACTACTCTAAAAGATCACTTATCAATCTAAAGCACTATTTTAGCGTTGATCCGAACCAGTGGCATTATTTAGATTACACAGTGACAGATGACATGGGTTTTACTTTGGGATTGCACTATTGTTTGCATATACAACTTCTCCTAGAAACAGATGGCTGTTATTAATAGTTCCTATGAATCTGCCATGTCATTCGTTAACAATTTTACATAAATCACAGACAACTGCATACACCCTAATTGAATCTTTGCTGAAGTTCAAATATTTCAAATCCACTCCATACTTTACTATTATCTTTGAACTTCTATTAACAACTGTTTTCCAAGGAGGGAGCCTCCAAGGTCGGTCAGATGGGATTTGTGTTACCTTTGAGCCCTGGTTCCTCCCAAGGTTTCTTCCTCGCCCTTAAGGAGTGGTTTACTGCCATTTTTTGCCTTTATTTTTATGACCACAATTGATAAAAGCACTAAGAAATAAGCCTAAACTGTGGCCTTTAATGTTGCCTTTAATACCACTTAATAATATCCAGTAACACTATAAACATTCTTTGTAAATAGCAGAGAACATGAAAAAAAAACAAATCACTAATATTAAGTCCTTTCAAACATTCATTAATCAATATAATCAAGTTTATTCACAGTTTTCATCAAAATCATATGTAATTGATAGAACATAAATGACCACTGTTCTTTCTGTTCTGAAAATGGCTTTTTTATGGAATCACTGCAAAAACTTCTTTTTTTTTTTTTTTTTTTTTTTTTTTGCAATCTTCATTTTTAAGTGTGTAGACTGAATGTTTATGGGATTTGTTTACAAATTAGGTATAGGTATAGGTATAGGTATATATTTATGTTATAAGAGCTTTCGAATAACTCTACTTTTTGAATTGCTTGGCAATCTGCATCGCTTTGATGAACATCTACCCACAAAATCCTCTGCTTATCAATTGAATATACAGATGGCCATAGTTTTGAAGACAGCATGTGCGTTCAACAGCTGTAAGGCTTATGCAGTTCGTTAACTTGAGCCATGTGATAGAGGCTAAAAAAAAGACAGAGTTTTTTTAAATTTTACACCTGTTGCTGAGTCACAGACCTCTAAAGACCCGCTGGAAAACATGGCTGACATCCTGATTCTCTGCCTACAACTCTCTCCGAGTCGCTCCTCCGTTGCCATGGGAGATAATCGGGCACGTATTTGAGCCGGTTCTTCTCAGAACACCTCAGGAGTCTTATCGGAGAATCTGCATGAATTACAGATGAGTCAGATGAACTCTGGCAGAGATGTCAAACAGACAAAACAAACACAAGCTCTGTTCTTAACTGGACAATCTGGACCGGAGTGATTCAGTCATGTCAAGGGGTTTGATTAAGCTGACACTAAATCCAAAGGTACACAGCCAGTAGCCAGGGACTTTAGATCTGAAGCATGTGGGCTGACAGGAGGTTAGATTAAAGAACAAAAGAAACATCTGTACTCTCACTCACCCTTTCATACATGCAGATATACGGTAACATATTGAATACAACTGCAGGAAACAGTACAAACACTTCCTTAAGGAAATACCAATGCTTGTAAAGTTTGAAAGTATTAGATAAAGCAATATAAAAGTTATAAACTCAAATGGATAAAGGGAACGAACTACAAAAACGGCCTAAAAGAACCATCAAAATTCATTATGCAAATTGTTTTAAGACAAATTGCAATTCTGATGTCACTTCTATAAATTACATACAACCCATTGTTTTTCCTCATTAAAATATTTTATAGAAATCATTTCCCATTTAAGTTTATCAAACACTAAAATCAAACATAAAAAATTGAGTGCTATGGAACTGAACAGAAGGCATCTTTATGAACATAACAATTCCAATATATTGTTGCTAATAAAACACTCAGTACACTCTTGTCTATATGCAAATATACTTATCCTGCCCTCAGATTCATCTAATTGGTTTATTGCTTTGAAAGTGAAAATCTTTTACTGCATAACGTGTCAAAAACTTCAAAAAGAATAATAAACTGTTTTTCTGCAGGTAAAATATATGGAAGCAAATGACACTGGAAGCCAAGTTACAAATGTCTGCGTTCAAAATTTAGAAGTGAGTTAAATTTGTCTTTAAGCATGCAACATTACTTTAGATCTGGCAACACTGCCAACTGTGCAGCTTCAAGTTTGTGTGTTCTTTGAATTCAGCCAAGAGTTCAGGAGGTCAGTCTACTGACTTGACTAATGGGAAAATGTCTGTGCACTATGCCAATTTGCAGGTGCACAAACTTGAACTTTGGTACGTATCAGAAGACAAACGAGTGAATGAAGCATGGTGATTAGTGTGACTGTAGCTTTATAAATAAAAAATGTGCAGATGGAATGCAAGAACACATCTTGTGTGAACAGCAGAAGGTTAAAATGATCTACAAAACAAAGTTTGAGTGCAGTTTGTTTGCAAAGAGGTTTCAGTTAATTCATTGCGGAGAAGAATTAGAAGATTTACATTTCCTTAAGGAAACAATAGTGCTTGCAAGGCAGCCAAAGAAAGTTTATAATTGAAAGTTTCAGGTAAGAGATAGATAGCCAAGTGGTTTGGATGAATACATTTCTTAAAATTGTGCAGGTGGAGAAGAAGAAAAAGAGGGAACACTTTAGGGACCAGTTCTCACTATTAAAGGTATCATAGGTGATTGTCTTCAGAAACATTTTTTGTTATTCTGGTTGAAAGTCTCTTCACATCCTGATAGCAATCATTAAGTTAAGTGGTCTAAATGTATTTATCTGTATTTATATATTCTGTGGAAGGTGTAGGACCAAGAAATGTTCGCCCAATCAAAACGCTCGGTCCGAGCGTTTTAATTGGCTTTCCTACCTGCCTGTCAACGCATGTATTTGCATACCTCTGCACACCCTGTTCGCGCAGACACGATACGTCATCGGCGCGTTCACGCACGCTGTGCAGAGAGAGCAAGAATGGCAGGCAAACATCAACAACCCAATCTTCCTTCCTGGTATTGTAGTACTTTTACTAACTGTGCTATAAAGTTTTCTCTCCGCTGAATGACACATGATGTAGCCCAGCGGTTCCCAATTCCAGTCCTCGCGCCCCCCGCTCTGCATATTTTGCATGTCTCGCTTAGTTAACACACATGATTCAGATAACCAGCTCGTTAGAAGAGGGCTACGTGCATGAACTGTGTTCCGATTGGCATGCTCCCTACACAGTGTTCATTGCTCCCTACTCCTGAGCAGGGAAATCCGTTGAAGTTTACTTCACTTCGGAACATTCATTCACGGATTTGCACTGCGCAGCATCTTCACACACAGACGAAACTTACTAGAGAAGTGTGACATAATATACCTCTGTAAATAAATACCATTTAAATTCACGTCTAGCACACTTTAATTGCCCTTTGTATGGAACATATATGCTTGCTTTGAACTGGACCGTTGATGTAGCCTATTGTAGTAATTTAATGTTGTCTCTGGTATTCTGCTCTTTGAGCGTATGTGTGTTCAGGGGGCGTGGCTTTGGACGGTGATTGCAGGGAGGGTGGGACATTCGCTTTCAGTGCTATCAGGCTAAAGTTAGCATTTTCCGAGATCTCCAACGGCACC
This sequence comes from Tor tambroides, assembly GCA_021397915.2. NCBI lineage: Eukaryota > Metazoa > Chordata > Actinopteri > Cypriniformes > Cyprinidae > Tor > Tor tambroides. The sequence continues at coordinate 76,141 of JAFVLL020010032.1, read as the reverse complement.
TTTAACATATTGGCTGTTTATTAGTACTTATAAAGCATATATTCTGCATGACAATATTCTACATCCTTTAGTACCTAAACTTAACTCAACTACCTTACTAACTATTAGTAAGCAGCAAATTAGGAGTTAATTGAGGCAAAAGTCATAGTTAATGGTTTGTTAATAGCGAGAAGTGGACGTTAAAATAAAGTGTGAGCGAATATAATGTTGTAAAGGGATAATTTAAACTAATATATATTTTTAAAAAGAATAAAAATAAAGCACTTTAAGAATTCCTTAAACAGCGTACTTGGTATTCAACGCTTCATTTCAAGGTCACGTTTCAGGAACACAGTCATGTCTAGGGAGAGGACTTAAGGACTGGTAACCACAGTGACACAGAAACATTTGTCAGAACCTGATGAATGCACCGCTCCCAGGGCTCAGAAGAGAATCAAGGGAGAAAGGGAGTGAGCACCTGACACCCTTCACTAGTCCGTATGAAATATTCATCCACACCACAGCACAAATACTTGGATGAGAGAACTGATCTATTAAAGAGCACATATTTCCATTCATTAGACTCTTAGTCGCCTGAACACCTGATGACTCGGCCCTCCTCTCATGCGTGGCAGATGCGCGCACACACACACACACACATAGTGACTGGACAACATAAGCAGAAATCTGAACCTGCATTACTCGTTCTGTTGGAACTATCACACACACCTGATTAACAGCGTGTAACACGAGTCCATTTCTTTCTTTCATACACACACGCAGATGACAGATGACAGCCAAAGCAACAACATCGTCTACACTTCTATGTCAACAATATCATAAGAGCTCTGCTTTTTCTGGTTTTAAAAATTCTGAATAGGCAAATTCTACCTCTGTTTAAAGATCTTTATAAATTACAATGAGTGTTTTGTGACTTTTAGCCTGTCTGTTAGTGTTGAGGTCATCTAGGCCAACAATTTTGATCTTTGTGTGTGTGTACTTGTTTAATACTTGTGAGGGCCAAATGTCCTTATAGTGAAATAATATGACAACCCACTAGTGAGGACATTTTTTGGTCCTTATTAGTTAAAAAGCCTCAGGCAAGACATGTTTTGATACAAATGTAGTGTAGGGGTAGGTTTAGAGGATAGGGGTTGGGTTAGGTGATAGAAAATATAATTAACCTGATATAAAAACAATGGAATTCTATGCAACGTCCTCACTAATATAATGTAATAAAAATTAAAGTTAAAGAAAGAAACTATAGACTTGTGATAGACTTTATGAAGCAAATATGAGTGGTGCTTCATGTTGTTTTAGCATATGTTTGTGAGGCTTCTGGGGTTTTCTGGGCGGTTGGTATAGGGTGTGCTGCTAGATGGTTATTTACTGGCCTAAGTCAATGTGGTTATTTTTTTAACAGCTTCTACTGGTTTTTCAAAAGTAACTTTGTTGTGGATGCAGTGAGTAGCTTGGTAAGCTACCGTTTCAAAGTCACCTCCTCAAACACTGATGTACATTTTGTTCACATTTAGAAATGAAACAGATACAATACTGTCATTGTTGCCATGCACATTTTCCTGTGATAAAGAAACATGGAAAGGGTTAAAAAAACAAAAGAGATGAGAACACATATGCTGCCAATAAATCTAGCTTGGTCATGCTGTAGGCGTATGATCTGAATAGGTCTATTGTAATAAAGATGAATTTGCGTGCAGATATTATCAGGGCCACCACTCTGTGCCCATTGTGGTTTCAAAATGGCATCCTCTCTGATCTTTTATTACCACCGTCCCCTCCTCCAAACTCAGAGGAAATAGATTTATCAAAACTTTGTTCCATGTAAATGCAGCATAAATACTGAGCACTATAGTGTATAACATCTCCTCCCTCAAAAAAAATCAATAATAATATGTTTAAAAACAAGCCAATCCCTTTTTTAGCCAGAGTAAAAAGGCCCTGTACAGCCCCTGATTATAAAAGGCTTTATATTTATGTACACTTTTTGGCATTGAACAATAAAACATTTTATTCTGGCTTAAAGTAGCCGCTTAGAAGGCCTCGATGATTAGGAGGGAGATTCTGTCAGTCTGACAGCAGAGAAATTGGATATGCTATGCAGGGCACTCAACAGATCAATGACATTTCTGATAGACTGAAATAGACTTGAATTGAAATATTGCTGTAAGTTACTCTATTTTACACATCATGAATTACTGTACCACTGGTGACTAGTTGGATCTGAACTAAAATACACACTTTAAATTGACTATTGCCGCCACGGAGACGTGTATGGAGATTTATAGAGATACAAAAGGGTGCAGAGAAGTGGGCTTAAAATGAGACATGTCTCCAGTCTGGCTCCACTCTCAAAATTAATATGAGAAGACTCAGTGGCTGTGGTTATTTCTGAACAGCAGTGAGACTTCTGCATGAATAGACTGCAAGTTAGTCTTGCTCTGCCAGACTTTTAACTGTAGGCATAAAGTCTGGTCCACTTTACGTCAAAATATATTTAAATATCTTCCAAAGAAATCCATTTCATAATTTGACTGTGGCTAATACTATCTACAAGTGCAACTAACTACAACAAAAGAATGATTATATGTTGGCTGGCTATAAATATATTTGCAAATATTCAGTATATTCCTACTTATAAAACGGTTAGTTCCATTCCTCGATTCTGATTGGTCAGCAGCTGTGTTTTATTCACGATACAGCACGGCTATGACCGCTTCACCCAACCGTTCTGTGTATCACTGAGCAACACCCTTAGCAACCACCCTTAGCAACATAAACAATCAATAGCATCAAAACTGTTTAATGTATTATATAGTAGCTTGCTATTTATTTAATGAAGTATGAGTGACCCCTGCTGGCGTTATGTTGCATCTTTCATCTTTAATTTTGAGACCCCGCCCTTCCCCCGTCTAAATAAACGCTTCTCATGCAGAGATGTGTGTGCGGCGCGTGTCTGTGTAAAAGACTACAGTTTCCGAAGTGAGGAGGGAATATTACTGAATTTATTAGTTTTCTGTTTCAGGTGTGATTCTGTATGTCCATCAGTTTACACTGTAATGACGACGCTTGCAAACTCCCGCTGTGCCGCGAATTGGTCTGTTTTAAACTAAATGACGGAAAACAGACGTTTTCTCATGCTGAGAGATAAGCAGATGTATGTGTGTGAGAAAATATCATATATGGTGTTAAAAAATACATGACAGCGGATGATAAGAACTCCTATTCTCTGTTTTTATTTAAGCTTCATTAGATGAGAGGCATGTTCGGAACATTTTCTTGCCGTTTACTGTTGCTGTCAGGACCTATTTTTTAGCGGAAGGGACAGCATTTAACGAACTTGCTTCAAAAAAGTAACATTTCAATTCACAAATTTTGGGTTTTAGTATTTTTTATTGTGTGGTAACCGTTTTATAAAAGCAATAAGGTACTCGAGGCCCGTGCTGTATCGTGAATAAATCACGGCTGAAGGGGTTGCAACGCCCTAACAACGCCCTTCAGCCGTGATTTATTCACGATACAGCACGGCCTCTCGTACCTTATTGCTTACATATACAATCACATTTTCTCTTGGAGATACAGGTGAGTCAGTATAGCTTCTTACAAAAAAGTTGAGGTCATTATGATTTTTTTATGTTTTTGAAAGAAGACTCTTATGCATTTATTTGATCAAAAATACAGTAAAACTATATTGTGAAAAATTATGACAATTAAAAAACTGTTTTCAATAGTAATATACTTTAAAATATTTGAAATAAAATATATTTTAAAATGTAATGGCAAAGCTGAATTTGCAGAGTCACATGTTCCTTCAGAAACCATCCTAATTTGCCGATTTGTGGCTCAACACAGTAAAAAATTCCCACCTGTGTTCAGTTGCTACTTTAAATATTTAGCTATAATCAACTTGGTTGTACAAGTCATTTTTGTTGTACAAGCAGAACACCCTACCGACCACTTAATGACCCCAAACTTTTGAAAGGCAGTGTACTGTTTAGTCAAAATGAAGGTTTATACTTGCAATTTCCAAGGAGAGAAAATTGAAATTAGTGTATCTGCTACAAGTTTGTTTAGGCAACCTTTAGGAGAAGACCAGCATAGATGACTTCAACAGCATGATTCAAAAAGTGAACTCTTTATAACCCGGTGACAAAGCCAAGCTTCACACAGACTAAATTATAAATCCACATTTAACTTCAAACAATCTGGTCTTCGAGAGCATCCAAAATAGAATAGTTTGCATAGATGGATTCTCAATGCACCCAAGCTCAGATCCTGTTTCACGGTTGGTTGATCCAGAGAGGAAATTTGCCAAAGACAGTCTATTTTGCAGAGGAAGTATGTGTGTGATAACACTAGGAGATGTATTACAGCAGAGGAAACACAGCAGAAGGGAGGGAGAAACAGAGGAGGGCCGAAGAAGGAAGGAATTAGAAGAACTGAGCAAGTTCGTACATGTAGGAGAAAAACTTTCAAAAATGTGGCCTATTTCTGGTCCGCTTGTGTTGTGTGCTTTGGGCATACACTTCTGATATTCAGCCATCTCCATCTGCAGGGAGACTGCCAGACATCTTGAAGTGGAAATGAAATCATTCAGCTGAAACAAATATCCAGCCCCACACCAAGTGAACACAGACATTTAAGTGTTTATGATCAGGCCCTGCTGAAAAGATCAAGTCATACTGCCCTAAAGCGGTCAAGGTCAACTATAGTTCCATCAGCTATTATCTAGTCCCACTGGCTTAGACAAGGTGGTCTACCAGCTTTACCCAACTTGACTTTGGTTACTCTTGCTTATTGTCCAGCTGAGCAACTACGATCAGTTTCAACCAGTTGAAAGCCATTTAGCTACCATCTGAAGCTAGTCTAGCTGGATTTTCTGGCAAGGTGACACCCTATTTATGACAACACAACAAGGAAAAAATGTGTTTTTTTTTTCAAAAAGGTGACATAATACATTTCACATAATAAATTTCTGAAATAAATCCCTAGATATTTTATGTCTGAGTATGTTTGTGTGTGTGTGTGTGTAAGGAGAGATTATGAAGGGTGAAAGGCTTATCTTAGTCAGCACTTAATTTAATGATGACTCTGAAGCACACACATAGCAAGTTTCTTTTACAAAAAAGTATGGATTTGGACATATAGGATACTGTATGATTACCATTTTATACTCTTACAAATTGATTTTTATTTATTTATTTATTTTGCAGTAATAGAAGAGCCATTTTTAGTTCCCCATATAACCATTCAGTGAACCATTTTCTTAGTGTTAAGAACATTTAAAAATGAATGAACCTATGAAGAACCTTCTGTGGAATGTAAAGGTTCCATGAATGTTAAAGGTTCTTCATGGAAGCATATGCCTTTTTTAAAAGTGCACCATTACCATGGTATTTAAATGGTATCACATAGAATATAATTACCAATGTTTGGGTTAGTGTCCAAAACATTGTAATATCAATGTACAATGAAAGTATGGACAATAAAGTATTTTACTACAATAACCAAAAGTGCATATCTAGTATATCTACTACCAGTGAGCCAAGTTAGCAGTTTAATCACACCTTGTTTTTAAGACTCATCCATTTGTCTATTCCAACCACTCCTATTAACACTAACATTTTTGACGAAAGCAACACAAAAGCGTTTTCACCTCGCCCATGAATACTTGTGTTTACAAACAGAAGGGAGTTATTCGCGCGGAGGAGATGTGTTGAGGAGGAGGAGGCGGCTCTTGACGCTTGCTGTGGGGTGTGTTTGTGCTCGGCCTCCGTAGACGCGGAACTTCAGCAGAGACTGCCGTTAACGGAGAATCAGAGGAGAATCTATAGCTTATACTGAGGAAATCTTCCGTGCAGGACTTTAACGGAGATCGCCTGAAGTGTCAGAGTGAGTATATGATCAGATCCAATCACTTTCACTCCATTGACAGAGACAGACAACCACAGGAGCTAGCGAGCATAGCCAGCGTCAGTCTGCCTTCAGATAGCTGGGCTGTCTGTGTGTGCATGACCATACTACAGTTGAAAACTGAATAATTACAAATATCCATGCAGTCTCTAGACGTCTTACAATATATTACCTTGTAATAGTGAAAAGGAAGCAGTTAAACTGTGTAGCTTATGCTAATGCTTCAGCTGCTTAACAACACCTCAACATCCACATGCCCAGCATAAACTCTGGCTCATATTTTATAAACTCTGGATATTTTAAAGCTCTTATAGTCGCCTAGGACCTAGTTTATGTTATTCTTGTGAAGCAGTGTCATATTTGTTTGGCAGGTTTTGTTTTTCTTCATTAAAAGCATTATTGACGCTCTTGTTGACAAACGCGTTTAACGTTCAGACCATGTTGACATTTCTGTTATGAATATAGCTGTCATGTCTTGTGGTAGTAATACTATGTTACTTATGTATTTTAGCGGTAGTCTGCAGTAACTTTTATTTCGGAGAGCTCATTCCTATAACAATTAGACACTATTACTGATAAACCTCATACAAAAATAGTTAAATAAACAGATGTACAGCACCATTAACTAATAACTGTAATGACTAATTAGTCATTAACAAGCATTATATAATGTTGAGCAGATCAGTTGTTCAAAAACTTGAAATATACAATCACCAGCTACACCTTGCTAGTACCGGGTTGGACCTCTTTTTGCCCTCAGAACTGCTGTAATTCATCATGGCATGAATTCAACAAGGTGTTGGGGACATACCTCAGAGATTTTGGCACATATTGACATGTTAGCATCATATAGTTGCTGCAGATTTGTGGGCTGCTCATCCATGATGCAGATATCCCATTGCACCATATCTCGACATTTGAGTATATATTGATCTCATTGTCATGTTCAAGACACCAGTTTGAGATGATTTGAGCTTTGTGACATGGCACATTATCCTGTTGGAAGTAACCATCACAAGATTGGTGCACTGTTGTCTTTAAAGGACGGATAAGGTTAGTAACTATAGGTAGGCTGTGTGGTGTTTAAACAGTGCTCAGTTGGTACCCGGAGTGTGCCAAGAAAATATGCCCTGCACCACCACCGGCCTGAACCGTTGATTCAAGGCAGGATGGATCCATGTTTTCATGTTGTTTAGGCCAAATTCTGACCCTACCATCCAAAAAAGTAAAAAGATTGATCAGACCAGGCAAGCTTTTTCCAATTTTCTATTGTCCAGTTTTGGTGAGCCAGTGTGAAGCCTCAGTTTCCTGTTTGTAGCTGACAGGAATGGCACCCGGTGTGCTCTTCTTCTGCTGTAGCCCATCTGCTTCAAGGTTATTAGTGTGTTTATTTGAGTTACTGTTGCCTTTCTACCAGCTCGAACCAAAAAAAAAAAAAAAAAAAAAAGTAGGATTTTCAGCATCTTGCCATTTTAGAAAGATGAGATGAAGAAAATGATGGGCTAGTACTGTATGTTAACTCGAATTTTATGTAAGTTATTATGTCCTGTTATAATGCAGTACAGTATGCATCCTTAAATTTGCTCTGGGTTTATGAAAGTATGGACTCGACTTAGCTTTTAAAGTTAAAAAGTGCTTTCCAATATATTCTGATGATCGATGAAGAGAATGGGGTTTTAGTCACGGAGTGTTTTGTAGGCTTTTGCTGAGCTAAATCAGCAAACTTGGAATGAAAATAAATAAAATAGTGAAAATGAAAAACCCTCAGTAACATTTACGTTTTACATTTATTCCTTTTGCAGATTTTATCCAAAGCGACTTACAAATGAGGAATACAATAAGTAATTCATCAAAAAGAGGAAAATAAACATGAAAAGTGCCTGTAATACAAAGTTTTAGACATAATTCGGAAAAGAACAGGGTAGATAAATGGGGAAAAAAATGTAATAAGAGTCCAAGTTTTCACTGACTTGAGAACTGAATACATAACTGACAACATTACTACAAAATGCACCCACAAACAAACAAAACGCATTGTGGCCTTTGTTTACAAGTCATACTCCAACTTTTGAGAGCATATTTTGACTAGTGGTTGACTTATGTTTTTTTGTTTTTGTTTTCAATATTTAATATTGTGTCAGGTGAACGATCAGTGACCTAATAATGCTATTATATAATTTAATAACAACAAATGACATAGGCACAAAATTACTGAGATGCAGTAAACGGTTATGAATATTTAGGGCTACTCAAAATTCCAAAAATTTTTGTTGTTGAAATTTAGTATCCATTGACTGCTTTTTATCAGTTGCAATATAACCCCAAAATAGCAGCTAATTATTCAGCTTTACTGATTAGCCTATGCCCCAGTCTTGTTTAATCTATTTTAACTTTATCTGAAGTAATTTATTAAAGCTTCTTTAAGCCATCCTGAACTGGCTTTGATATAATGGCCTAAGTTATTTAAATGTAGTAAATAAAATGTCTAGTAAGCAATTCACATAGTATTTGTAAATTAATTTTATTTGAGACATCTTATTTAAAGTGACTGGAACTGTTTGCAGCAGATTTAAAAAAAAATAAAGAATGTCCAATGGCCTTTTGATACAGATGTTAGTATACGCATAGAAGTATAGCTCCTATCAACGTAATGGAGTAAAGGTCATTGCACACTGAGTCCGAAATTTTCACGTGCATTTTTCTGTTTTTTCGTATTCTTCATCCTTTCCTATCGCATGCTACGGATGCGAAAACGCAGAAAATCGAACCTAATCCGATTTTTTTTATGATGGACGAAAGTTTCGGAGGCAGTGTGTAAACGTGATTGACACAAGGTGAAGTCGTATTTATTTTTTAACGTGCGAAAATTTCGGACGAAAATTTCGGGCTCAGTGTGTAATGACCTTAAGACCGAAATCTCCAAAACTCCAAAAATGTATCTCTTTCTGCTCAAATCATTGTATGTGTCAGGCTAGTCCTGTAAATGCACATGCACATGCAAGTAAGCAAACGGGCGATACCTACGTTCCAACATCTGACATATTAGGCGTCACAGTTTCTCTAATTTGGTTTTGTACAAATAAATGATCCGCCTACTCCACATCATGTCTCTGATTGTCATCAGAGTAGTGAAATATTTTGTGCTGCAGGCGATGTTCTGGCAGCTCAGATAATTGCAGCCTGTACCTTGAGGATATTTAGACGGGTCGGGTGTATCCAAAGCTTAGTTTTATTTCACCTCGTTTGATGATGAAATGCAAATATGATTGCTGTAGATAGGGACAGTGTGTTTTGGTGATATTTCAGCTTTTCATCAGCTTTCTATTGCACTGTAAGAAACAATGTTGGTCCTCAGTCAAGTTTGTCCTCAGCTGCTCGTGAAGTTAGCCCTGATGTCTGCTGTTGGTGCAGTGCCTTGCAGAACCTTATCTGAGAGGCGTGTGGCTGTTAGATCACTGGTGCATAGAGAGAAGCCAAGTCCAGATTGCCACTGGATATGTGAAACCCTGACTGCTGCGGACTGTTTGCTGTTGCAGAGAAGCAAGGTTAAAGAGCTCTCTTTGAATAAAATGGCTTGGGAGTCTCAAAAGTCTCGAGTCCATGTAGGAATTATGCCCAACCGATTGGGCATACAAGAACTGCGGTTGACCTTAAGTGTTTCTTGTCAGAGGCTCCTGTGCTTCTAAAACCCTATGACTTCATTTTTTCTGTGTAACACACAAAGGAGTGTTTTACTGAATGTTTAGGCTGCTCTTTTGAGCATTGAGATCTAATAATTGGCCTTATTAATCGGCCAGATTTCCATGGAACACAAAAAATAAGTAGCTAATATTTTGAAAAATGTCTTAACGTTTGTCTATACAGAAAAATCAGTGAGGTGCAGTGTTGCTTGGCTGTCTTTCAGAATATCTTCCTTTTATGTTTTCACAGAAGAAAGAAAATGATATGCGTTTGGGACAATGTGAGGATGAGGAAATGATTTAATTTTTGCTTTGTGTAAAAGAAGTACACTTAATATTTTTAAAAGAGTACTTATTATGGAAATAATATAATTATTACAGTAAGTGTGAACTAAATTTAATGTTTTGGACACTTAATTTCATGTTATATTGATAATTAAACGATAATGTATTATAGTTTAGATTTATATTAAATGCAATTTTGAGTGCTTTTGACCCATGTATAGGGCATCTTTATCATAATTCTTTTATTTTTCATGATGTGATACTTTAAGTTAGCCCTGTAGATGTATAGTCATCATAGGTGCATTTGCACATAGTTAAATGCCATAAAGTTTGATAAATTTAGTTAATTACTGTCCAAAATATTATATAAAAGACTTAGAGCAACTGTAATGGGACTGACTAAGAATCATTTTTCTCTTTCACAGAATGTCACTTGTGATTGATTCAGACTTTCTCTGATGTGTGGATACACTTAAAACCTTATGAACTGTCTTTAAGTATTTGCATAATGTGCAATTTTTATTACTTTAAAAACTGCTGTAAATTGACTTATATAAGCACTTTCACCACTCAATTGAATCTCCATGAGCTGTGAAGGTTAATGTTAAGGAAAGCATCAGTAATCAGTCTAAATGAGGCACTTGGCATGGTGTCTCATATATTATTGTATACATTTTGCCAGTTTTTCCTTCATCAGCAGCCTCGTGATGTGAGTGAAACCCACATTGTACTTAACCATGATGTACTTGTCTGTTATGAAAATTGTCTATGATGTAAATCTTTTAAAAAGAATGAATTTTGTTCAAAACGCTATGGTGTCACCCTAACATTTTTTACTTTATTCCCCTTTAATTCCTTGTTACTTTATTAATTCAGAAATGAACATGCTCATAATAAAAGAAGTAGATTTAAGTCACCATGAGTTGCATTTTTAATGCATTTTCGGAAAAATTAAAAGACTTTTTATTAAAAAATTTGGTAACACTTTATTTTAAGAAACAAATTATACTCACTATTAACTAGCATGCATATTACTAACATATTGACTGTTTATTAGTACTTATAAAGCACATATTAATGCCTTTTTCTGCATTACCATATTTTAGATCCCTTAATCGTACCTCATACCTAAACATAACAACTACTTTACTAACTTTTAAAGGGATAGTTCACTCAAAAATGAAAATTTGGTGTTTATCTGCTTACCCCAAAGGCATTCAAGATGTAGGTGACTTTGTTTCTTCAGTAGAACACAAACGAAGATTTTTAACTCAAACCGTTGCAGTCTGTCAGTCATATAATGGCAGTCAATGGTACTCACGGCTTTGAGAGAAAAAAAACATACACAGACAAAACCAAATTAAACCCTACGGCTCGTGACGATACATTGAGGTCTAAAGACACGAAACGATCAGTCTGTGCAAGAAACTGAACAGTATTTATATCGTTTTTTTACCTCTGATCGACCGCCCGGTCCAGCTGTCCTGAGCTCGTTCACACAACAGCCGGTGCGTGACGTGTCGTCTTCTTCTTCTTGCTTTACAGTGGATCGCAGACTTATAAGTGCATTACCGCCACCTATCTCTCAAATGGACCATTGAAACTCTATCTACAATCTCAGTTAGGAGTGTCAATAGTCCATTTGACCGGACAGTTGGACCGGGCGGTGGATCAGAGGTAAAAAACCCCCCCGATATAAATACTGTTCAGTTTCTTGCACAGACCGATCGTTTCGTGTCTTTAGACCTCAATGTATCGTCACGAGCCGCAGGGTTTAATTTGGTTTTGTCTGTGTATGTTTTTTTTTTTTTCTCTCAAAGCCGTGAGTACCATTGACTGCCAGACTGCAACAATTTGTGTTAAAAATCTTTGTTTGTGTTTTATTGAAGAAACAAAGTCACCTACGTCTTGGATGCCCTGGGGGTAAGCAGATAAACATCACATTTTCATTTTTGGGTGAACTATCCCTTTAAGGAGTTTATTGAGGCAAAAGCCATAGTTTATAGTTAGTTAATAGTGAGAATTGGACCTTAAAATAAAATGTGACCAAAAGTTGTTTTAACTGTTAATCATACTGTTGGTTTACTACTGCCCAAATGTGTTATCTACACCAGCTTCAGTCCCCATTGGAAGTAACATTTTAATGAAAAGCTCATCGTAATTACAATTAAACTGTGCAAACATTACATTAATAACATTGTAATGGCCATAACAAAAGCCTTGCAATGTGAAGTCGCACAAAGTGTTCTTCGAGAAGGCTTGAACCAGTTGTACTCACTCTGATAGAAGCCACCAGGGTGTTTATTGGGCTAATGCAGTATCTGCTCCGTTTGAAGAGTTCTGCGCAGCTCTCAGTCAAAGTTCCACTGTCCCTCACCCCCAGAGACCAGCGCCATCAGTCTGCAATGTCACGCACAAGTGCTCACTCCAATTAGCATGTAGCGCTCCCACTCTCATTATGTTCTGCTGAATCAGGACCTCAATCAAAATACAGTCAATATTGGAAAACGGACAGGTGGCTCTTCTAGCCTCTACGGAGCCTTCCTACGAACGAGGCAGAGCACACAGGGAGAGTTCGCCAGTCCCTCTCTGCCTACGGTTTGATGTCAAAAGATGCGAAAGACATGATGAGTAGCTCTTTTCAAGGAAAAACGGGCAGATGCTGGTTTGTTTATATGGGGGAGTCTGACAAATTTGGCATAAAAGAAGATTGAAAATCACAGGTCTCAAGAGCTATCCTGCAGCGTCACTCAAAAGTTGTTATATGTACACAGTTTGACTGCAATATGTTAACCCCTGTAACAAGAGCAGTTCTCCCAAAACTGAAAATGAGTCATTTACTTTGTGATTGTGACTTTTCTTGAAATCTTGTTTTGAAAGATGGTATTTGGAAGAATATGTGCTCTTTCAGTGAATGGAGATGGATGGTGTTAAGTGCCAAAATTACATATAAAGCAGCATAAAAGTATCCCAAATGGTCCATATATCTTGTGTGCTGTTCTCCAAGTCTTCTAAAGTCATTCAGTAGCATTGTGCGGTGAATATACCAAACCGCATAAACAGTTCTGTAGCTCTCATATCAAATTCAATGCCTTAGACTTGGGGTGTTTAGTCCTGCTCCTGGAGGGCTGACATCCTGTAGAGTTTAAGTCCAACACACCTGCCTGGAAGTTTCTAGTGAGTCTGAAAAGCTTAATTTGCTGGTTCAGGTGCATTTAATAAGGGTTAGAGCTAAACTGCAGGACAGTGACCCTTTAGGAACAAGTTTGGACACCCCTGCTTTAGACACATTGTAGGTTTGACATCAGTGACCTATGGTCATGAGACACATGAGAACTAACAATGTCCTCATGTTGTTTGGCCTATTGATGCAGACATAACTTTGAACTCTGAAGAGTTCCAGAAGAGCTTGAATAACATTAGATTCATAAGACCATGATCGCTAAATGGCATATCATCAAATTAAGCTAATGGTTTCAGTAGGTGTTGTGATGTGATTCAATAAATGGTGAAAATGGTCCGGGCAGTTGAGAGCAGCTCTCTATTGTTCCTCTTGCGTCTGCCTAAATAAATGCATATATACCTAAATACAAAGTTCTGTCATGAAACTCTAAATGACGCAGGTGGATAGGTCTAACTCAATCTAATATAATCACATTATTATTCAAACGGCACAGGTGATTGGATTTTTTTCACATCAGCAGCCAATGAGCTTGCTGCTCAACATTCAAATATTGTCTAGTGCTTGCTGCAGCAGTCGCAGTGCGCTTCAGAAACCCTTCACCTTCCCCAGCTCCACCTGTATAGATCTGCTATGGGGTGATTTAATGTATGTTATAAATGGGGGTTATTTCATGTTATATGTGCAGCAGCAGTGTTTCCGACATGCTCACAGCAGCAGTGTAGCAGATCTGTTCCGCCTAGCCCAAACACATTAATGTTGTCATGTATATTACCATGCTAAACTCTCAGAGAGTTGTCGTGACAGAACTGGTAATATAAAGAGTTTAAATGCAGCACTGTGAATTTGTATTTGAGTTTGGTATTCACAATAATGCCTAGACTAATTTGTTATTTAGCAGTGAAGTTTCTATGATAAATTCTAGTTTTGTAATTGCATCGTGGAGTATATTCCAAGTCACTAGTGCTATATGAATAGTTACCTTTCCAGACCCATCCCTTCCATGGCCTTTTCATGGTATTTTTGTTGAGGGACAAAGTTTATTTTTGGCATAAAAAGTAGCTAGTTGCTAATATTTAGATCTAAACATGGCCTTTAGATCTAAATAAAAAAAATTTAAAGCTAAAAAAATGTACTTAAATGTGTTGTGGATACTTTTTACATTCACTCAGATTTTTCATCACATTGTCATAGCAATTTGTAAAATGTTTTGGCAAAAGTTTTTTTTTTTCTAAAAATTCCTTTTCTACAAATCAAATCGATAATACTTTAGAATAGGGAACACTTATTCACTATTAACTACAACATTTCCCTCAGTAAATCCCTAATTTGCTGCTTGTTAATAGTTAGTAAGGTAGTTGTTAAGTTTAGGTATTGGGTAGGATTAGGGATGTAGAATAAGGCATTAATATGTGCTTAATTAGTACTAATAAATGGCTAATATTCTAGTAATATGCATGCTAATAAGCAACTAGTTAAGAGATCCTAAAATGAAGTGTTACCATCAAATCATACAAATTCACTAACTTGTAAAATACTTATGTTTTCTCAACAAATTGGGTTAAAATTTTTGGATGAATACTTTGTCAGCTTTTTACTGTACTCATTTAAGTACAGTTTCTCTTGTATTTCCCATTTGTATGCAGATGTTTTCCACATTTACTCATCTAACTCAATTATATCTCAATTTCTAAATATGAAATTTAAGAAAAGCTGAGATATGGTTCATCTCTTTTAAAACAAAATAGCATTGAGTTTGCTGTATGTTATAGCCATGAACTGTTGATTTGCTACTGGCTAGTCTGTGGCAGGTGGTATCAGAACATTTGCATTCCAGATTGAAAACTTTTTGCATGCGTCCCTTCAGACAGAATGAGTCGTCAGTATTTTTGCACCATTTCTCCAGACGACAAAATCGTACATTTCAAATGCTTACACCTCCTAAAAGTTTGTTTTGTCACTTTTAGGAGTATGCTCACTTACAGATGACCTCAAAACTAAAAGACGTGGACTTAAAGACACAAAGCCCCATTTCATTTCACAACTTTCTTAAGTCTATTGTTAAAAATGTGTCTTGTTCCTGCACTGCTGGATAATTAGTTTTTTGGGAGTGCAGACTCAGGGCAGTGGGAGATGTGCTAGTGTAGGGATTCAGGCTAATCCATGCAGTGTTCGGGAAAGATCCAGAACCCACATTTACAGTTTTAATTTCAGACAGAATCAAATTATATCACACCATTTGCGGCTGGCCCAAATCTCTGATGAAAGAGAGGCGGAATGGGCCTGTTTGACTTTGGATGAATTTCATTTCATTTGATAGTTTATAACGTTAGTTCACTGCCCTGCTTAAATATTTGAAATGGTGTCATTTGTGTCACTCCAGGAGATATTTGCATACAGATGTAATTCTCATTCTGAATTAAAAGTATTATTTGCATAGTAATCTCTCTGTCTTTCCGTCTTCTTGCAGTATGTACCGCTTGCGGGCGCTGACGGCTGCCACCGTCGGGATGGTGCATTTGTCAAGACGGCATCACACCGGTGCCTTCCGTTCCTATCAGCGGCGCAGACTGATGCTGGCCGCCCTGGCGGGGGTGACGGGCATCTCAGCCAGCGCTGGACTACTGTGGACAAGGTACAGATCTCTGTGGACACCTGTCTCATACATGAAGTGTCTAACAAATAAAATACAGCATTAATGTATAAGAGTTACATCAGCTTTTATTGAGGTGCTTCAGTGTTGCTTTATTTTGTTTTTGTGATTAGAGTTTCATAAAATATATTAATGTAAAAAATCTTGTGTAATACAACATGTGTTTGTTTGTTTGTTGATTTTTATTGTATTTGTTATACTTGTATTTTTTAAATTGTTTTTGCCATGAAAATAGCTTAAGATGCTGACATGGCATTAAATAAATACTACTACTACTACTAGAGTTACATAATGCATTTTTTTAAAGATTGGATTGCTTAATGTTTGTGCCAGTAGCAGCACTAAATGGAATCAGAGAAATAATGAAATGGCAAAATAACAGGTTTATATATATATATATATATATATATATATATATATTGTGGCGGGAGGAGCAAACGACAGACACAGTGGATGTGGCGTCAGGCCTCGGAGAGGCTTTTATTAAACAGAAATATCAAAAATAGTGTCCAAAGGGGGTAAAAGGTGTCCAAAATAAACAGGGGATCTGGTGTCCTCGCCGTGCTCGGGGCTTGTGAAGGAAGGGCAGTGTTCATGACGGGAGGAAGGGTCCAG
>JAFVLL020010032.1:17352-59717 GCA_021397915.2 Tor tambroides | reverse complement strand
TCCCAAACACGTTCCTGGAGGCCCCCAAACACTGCATGTTTTCCATGTCTCCTTAATCAAACACACCTAATTCAGATCATCAGCTCGTTACTAGAGACTCCAAGACCTGAAATGGGTTTGTCAACTGAGAGACGCAAAATGTGCAGTGTTGGGGGGGGCCTCCAGGAACGTGGTTGGGAACCACTGTTCTAAACGTTTCTTTAGGCAACTTTTAGGAGAAAACCAGCATAGATGACTTCAACAGCATGGTTCCCCCCCCCCCACCCCAAACCAAATGCGAAGTCTCAACTGCAGCTAATTTCATTGGTCAAATCGTGCAGTCACCTGTCAAGTTAAGACTTCATAGATTGTCTGTACTAAGGTTAAGGTTAGGTTTCATAGGGTCTTAGTTCACTACTATCACTGTTTGAAAAGCATTATTATATCAATGGACCAGCAGTTGTTGCCACAGTGTTTAAGTTGTATATAGAATCTTTGACATAACTAGATCTTGCAGGCCAACAGTGGCTAATTATTTAGTGTGTTATGGCAACAAGTGAACTCTTTATAACCCGGTGACAAAGCCAAGGTTCACACAGACTAAATTATAAACCCACATTTAACTTCAAAAGATCTGGTCTCCGAGAGCATCCAAAATAGAATAGTTTGCAAAGATGGATCCTCCATGCACCCAAGCTCAGATCATGCTTCACGGTTGGTCGATCCATAGAGGAAATTTGCCAAAGACAGTCTATTTTGCAGAGGGAGTATGAGTGAGAACACTAGGAGACGAATTATAGCAGAGGAAACACTGAAGAAGGGAGGGAGAAAACGAGGAGGGCCGAAGAATGAAGGAATTAGAAGAACTGAGCAAGTTCAAACATGTAGGAGAAAAACTTTCAAAAATGTGGCCTATTTATGGTCCTCTTGTGTTGTGTGCTTTGGGCATACACTTCTGATATTGAACCATTTCCATCTGCAGGGAGGCTGCCAGACATCTTGAAGGGAAAATTAAATCATTCAGCTGAATCAAATCCATCCCCACACCAAGTGAACACAGACATTTAAATGTTTATGACCAAGCCCTGCTGGAAAGATCAAGTCATACTGTCCTAAAGAGGTCAGGTAAGTCAACTAGTCAAAGCATTTTAGAACATGGTTAACTAGTTCCACTGGCTTAGACAATGTGATCTACCAGCTTTACCCAGCTTGACATTGGTTACTCTTGCTGGTTGTCCACATATGATCAGTTTCAACCAATTACAAGCCATTTAGCTACCATCCGAAGCTGGTTTAGCTGGATTTTCCGGCAAGGTGACACCCTATTTGACAACACAACAAAGAAAAAATGTGGTTTTACAAAAAGATGACATAATACATTTCGCATAATACGTTTTTTGAAATAAATCCCTGGATATTTTATGTCTGAGTATGAATGTGCGTGTGCGTAAGAATTAAGAGATTATGAAGGGTGAAAGGCTTATCTTAGTCATAAGACTTAATTTAATGATGACTCTGATTTAACGGTGTAATTTAAGCAACGTTACGTAAGTATCGTCTGGAAATTGAGAAGCACATAGACAGCAATTTTCTTTTACAAGGTGCTATGGAGACTATGGATTTAGACATACCATGGTAGGCTACTGTATGATTAAAAATAGGGGAAATGATAGAAGAGCCAAAGAACCTTTAAGTGAACAGTTTTTCAGAGAACCATTTTCTTAGTGTGAAGAACATTTTAAAAAAATGTAAGACCCCCCCCCATGAAGAACCTGTGGAATGGAATGTTAAAGGTTCTTCATGGAACCAAATGCCTTTTTTTAAAAAGTGTAGCATATTTAAATGGTGTCACAGAGAATACAATTGCCATCAATGTTTGGATTAGTGTCCAAGACATTATAATACCATTTTCGAAAAGTATGAACAATAAAGTATTTTCTATAATAACCAAAAGTGCATATATCTATCTACTTGCAGTGAGCCAAGTTAGTAGTTTAAGCACACCTTGTTTTTAAGACATTTGTCTACTCCAGCCACTCCTATTAACACTTACATTTTTGTCGAAAAGCTTATTCACCTCGGCCATGAATACTTGTGTTTACAAACAGAAGGGAGTTCCCGCAGAGGAGATGAGAGAAGAAGGAGAAGGAGGAGGCTCATTTGACGTTTGCTGTGGGGTGTGTTTGTGTTCGGCCTCCGTAGACGCGGAACTTCAGAGAGAGAGAGAGTGAACGCGACTCACGTTAACGGAGATTCGGAGGAGAATCTACAGCTTTTACTGAAGTAATCTTCCGTGCAGGACTTTAACTGAGATCGCCTGAAGTGTCAGAGTGAGTATACGATCAGACTCGATCACTTTCACTCCACTGACAGAGACAGACAGCCACAGCAGCTAGCGAGCATAGCCAGCGTCAGTCTGTCTTCAGATAGCTGGGCTGTTCGTATGTGCATGACCATACTACAGTCTAAAACTGAATAATTACAAATATCCATGCACTCTTTAGACGTCTTACAATATATTACCATGTAACAGTGAAAAGGAAGCAGTTAAAGCTGTGTAGCTTATGCTAATGCTTCAGCTGCATAACGCCTCAGCTCATTCACATGCCCAGCATAAACTCTGGCTCATATTTTATAAACTCTGGGTATTTTAAAGCTCTTTATATTTGCCCAGTGTGTGTTATTCTTGTGAAGCGGTGTCATATTTGTTTGGCAGGTTTTGTTTTTCTACATTAGCATTATTGACGTTCTTGTTGACAGACGCTTTTTATGTTCAGACCGTGTTGACATTTCTGTTATGAATAGCTGCCATGTCTTCTGGTTATAATAACATGTTACTTTTTTTTATTTTTTTGTATTTACATGGTGTTTTAGAGGTAGTTTGCAGTAACTTTTATTTAGGAGAACTCGTTTCCATAACTGTGGTTTTTAGGGGTACACAATATAGTAAAACGACATGAGACATTTTTACTAGTTAAAAGTTAAGTTAAAAACAGACCTCCAACACCAATAACTAATAACTGTAATAACTAATTAGTGATTAACAAGCATTATATAATGTCAAAAAGATCAGTTGTTCAAAAACTTGAAATATACATGCACTGGCCACATTACCTTGCTGGTACCAGATTGGTCTTCTGTTTTCTTTCGGCCTTGATTCTTCATAGCATGAATTTAACAAGGTGCTGGGAACATTCCTCGGAGATTTTGGTACATATTGACATGAAAGCATCATGTAGTTGCTGCAGATTTGTTGGCTGCTCATCCATTATGCAAATTTCCTGTTCCACTACATCCCAAAGGTGCTCTATTGGACTGAGATCTGGAGGTCATTTGAGTATAGTGAACTAATTGTCATGTTCGAGACACAAGTTTGAGATGATTTGAGCTTTGTGACATAGCACATTAACCTGCTGGAAGTAGGCATCACAAGATTGGTGAACTGTTAGCCCTTCCCTGGTGGTCTAGTGGTTAGGATTCGGCGCTCTCACCGCCGCGGCCCGGGATCGATTCCCGGTCAGGGAATGTTCTTTTGGGGCAGTCGTGGCTAATGGATAGAGAGTTGGACTTGTAACCCGAAGGTCGTGGGTTTGAGTCTCAGGTCTGGCAGGAATTTTAGGTGGGGGGAGTGAATATCCAGCGCTCTCTCCACCCTCAATACCACGACTGAGGTGAGACCCTTGAGCAAGGCACCAAACCCCCAACTGCTCCCCGGGAGCCACAGCATTGGCTGCCCACTGCTCCGTGTGTGTGTGTGTGTGTGTGTGTGTGTGTGTGTGTGTGTGTGTGTGTGTGTGTGTGTGTGTGTTCGTTCACTTCTCACTGCTGTGTGTGTGCACTTGGATGGGTTAAATGCAGAGCACAAATTCCGAGTATGGGTCACCATACTTGGCCACACGTCACGTCCTTTCCTTTCCTGTTGTCTTAAAAGTACGCACAAGGTTAGTAACAATACTCAGGTAGGCGGTGGTGTTTAAACGATGCTCAGTTGGTACCCAGAGTGTGCCAAGAAAATATCCCCCACAACATTTCCACTAACTTGAGAACTGAATATTAACATAACTGACAACATACATACTGTATATAACCTACCCACAAACAAACAAAACACATTGTGGCTTTTGTTTTGAAGTCATACTCCAACTTTTGAGAGCATATTTAGAATATATATATATATTCAATATTGAGTCAGGTGAACGATTGCTGATATAATGCTATTATACATCATAGAATTTAATAACAACAAATGACATAGACCCAAAATTATTGAGATGCAGTAAATTGTTATTAATATTTACTCAAAATTCCACATGTTTTGTTGTTAAAAATTTAGTATCCATTGACTGCTTTCTGTCAGTTTTATCAGCACATGCAGTATAACCCCCAAATAGCAGCTACTTATTCAGCTTTACTGATTAGCCTATGCTCCAGTCTTGTATTTATGCTCTATTTTAACTTCATCTGAAGTAATTTATTATAGCATCTTTAAGCCATCCTGAACTGGCTTTGATATAATGACCTAAGTTATTTAAATGTAGTGAATAAAATATATAGTAAGCAATTCACATAATATTTGTAAATTCATTTTGTTTTAAGTGACTGGAATTGTTGTGCAGCAGATTAAAAAAAAAAATCCAATGGCCTTTTGATACAGATGTAGGTATACGCATAGAAGTATAGCTCCTATCAACTTAATGGGGTAAGACCGAAATCTCCAAAACTCCAAAAATGTAGCTCTTTCTGCTCAAATCATTGTATTTGTCTGGCTAGCCCTGCACATTCAAGTAAACAAAAACGGGTGATACTTACGTTCCACTTCCAACATCTGACATATTAGGCGTTACAATTTCTCCCATTTGGTTTTATACAAATAAATGATCCGTCTCCTCCACTTTATGTCTCTGATTGTCATCAGAGAAGTGAAATGTTTTGTGCTGCAGGCGATGTTCTATGAGCTCAGATAATTGTAGTCTGTACCTTGAGGATATTTAGCTGGGTGTATCCAAAGCTTATTGTAGTTTTATTTCACATTGGTTGATGACAGAATGCAAATATGATTGCTACAGATAGAGACCATGTGTTTTGGTGATATTTTAGCTTTTCATCAGCTTTCATTTGCACTGTAAGAAACAATGATGGTACTCAGTCAAGTTAGTCCTCAGCTGCTTGTGATGTTGGCCCTGATGTCTGCTGTTGGTGCAATGCCTGGCAGAACCTTATCTGAGAGGCGTGTGGCTGTTAGATCACTGGTGCATAGAGAGAAGCTGAGTCCAGATTGCCACTGGATATGTCAAACCCTGACTGCTGCAGACTGTTTGCTGTTGAAGATTGCAGAGCAGCAAGGTTAAAGAGCTCTCTTTGAATAAAATGGTTTGGGAGTCTCAAAGTCTCGAATCCATGTAGGAATTATGCCCAACCAATTGGGCATACAAGAACTGCGGTTGACCTTAAGTGTTTCTTGTTAGAGGCTGCTGTGCTTCTAAACCCCTATGACTTTATTTTACTGAATGTTTAGGCTGCTCTTTTGAACATTGAGATCTAATAATTGGCCTTATTATTTGGCCAAATTTCCATGGAACACAAAAAAAATATATATGTTAGGGCTGGGTGATATATCTCATGCGATATGCATGCGCATCTCGTCAGTAAAGCCGGTTCCTTGATTAGTGGTAAATCTCCATCACCTGTTTTCAGATGGAGCGGCGTTTAATACACGGAGCCGTAGATCACTGAGAAGCTACACAATATCGCGTTCATTATCGCAGATGAATCGCCTTCGATAATGAACGCGATATTGCGTAGCTTCTCAGTGATCTACGGCTCTATGTATTAAATGCCGCTCCATTTGAAAACAGGTGATGGAGATTTACCGCTAATCAAGGAACCGGCTTTACTGACGAGATGCGCATGCATATCGCATGAGATATATCGCCCAGCCCTAATATATGTATTTTGAAAAACGTCTACGTGTTTGTCCATACAATAAAAGTCAGTGAGGTGCGATGTGGTTTGGACTCCACTGACTTTCAAAATATCTTCTTTTGTGTTTTCACCGAAGGAAGAAAATTATATGGGTTTGGGACAACGTGAGGATGAGGAAATGATGTCAGAAATTTCATTTTTGCTTTGTGTAAAAGAAGTACATTTCAACATATTTTTAAAAAGAGTACTTATACTTATTAGAGTTAGAATTAGAGTGCAAATGTAGTGTTTTGGATGATTAATTCATGGTATTGACAATTAAACAAAAGTGTATTATAGTTTTGATTTATATTAAATGCAATTAGTTGAACCTATGAGTGGTTTTTGACCTATTTAAGCATACTATCCCCCGGTTTCACAGACAAGGATTAAGCCTAGTCCTAGAGTAAAATGTAAATCTGAGCTGTTTCAACTGAAAGAAACTTGCACTGACTGATCTTAAAATATATCAGTGCCTTTTTGTCATCAGATGCACACCAGTAATGTTTTTTTCTAAGGCATGTTTATAAAAATTACTTAAATGTCCTAATTGAACTACAGCCTAATCCTGGTTTAGGCTAAGCCCTGTCTATGAAACCAGGCCTATAGGGCTTAAGTCCATCTTTACATGTGATACTTTAAAACATTTGATTTGACAACTACAAAGTGCATTTTTTGAAGGTGTACTTAAGTGTGTTAAGAAACATAGCCATGAAATTGTACTCTCTTCAAGTACACCTAAGTGGCTTTTTTTCATTTAAATTCTATTATCTACAAGTCATTTTTTAACACAATTTTTAGATTTGAAATACACTACAAGTGCACGTTCAAGGGCACATATAGTTAAGCACACTTCTTTTTCACAAGAGACCCATTAAAAAAGAAAGAAAAAAAAATACCATGTAAGTCTCTTAAAAGTAGTCAATTTCATAGTCTTTTAAAGCAAATGATCTTCTTTTGGGATTTAAGGAAAAAAAGAAAGACATAGGCCTTTTGGAATGACTTGGGAGTGAGTAAATTTTATTAATTTGGGGTAAACTATTTCTTAAAACCTGACTTGACCCAATGATGTCCAGATTACAGTTAGACCTATAGATGTATAGTCATAGGTGTATTTGCACATAGTTAAATGCCACAAAGTTGCAAAGTTATAAATTTAGTTAATTACTGTCCAAAATATTATATAAAAGACTAAGAATCATTTTTCTGTTTCACAGAATGTCACTTGTGGTTGATTCAGACTTTCTCTGATGTGTGGATAAACTTAAAACCTTATGAACTGTCTTTGAGTATTTGCATAATGTGTAATTTTTATTACTTTAAAAACTGTTGTAAATTGACTTATATAATCATATTCACCACTCAATTTAATCTCCATGAACTGTGAAGGTTAATGTAAAGGAAAGCATTGGTAATCACTCTAAATTAGGCACTTGGCATGGCGTCTCATATATTATTGTACATATTTTGCCAGTTTTTCCTTCATCAGCAGCCTCGTGATGTGAATGAAACCCACGTTGTACTTAAATATATAAACAGTTATATTTATTTCTGATTAATAGTGAATTATCATTTAATTTATTTAAAGTTTTGGGAGCCATACCACATGACATTGTACAGCCTAGCCTTTCCTTAAAAGTCTATTTTATCTTATATTTTAAGACTTATTGACCTAGACACAGTCATGAGGGTCTGCAGGAATCTTCTCTCTGATATTATTTCCTCTTTAATTTTTTTTTTCTGATATTTTCTTCATGTTGGTTGCACCACATGAATATTGTTGATTGCACTACATGACTTTGATTTTCTGTTCAAAGGATTTTACAAATATTAATTAATGTTTCAGTTTTTTTTCCCTATTGCAATTTATCAATATTTCCGTTACTTTGATGAGGATATTTTTTCTGAGTACGTTGTCAGCACTTTGGTGTCACCCTAACATTTTTTTTTTTTACTTAATTCTCCCTTAATTTCTTTTTTATTATTAATTCAGAAATTATCATGCTCATCATAAAAGAAGTATGTTTAAGTCGTTATGAATTGCATTTTTTATGTATTTTTGAATAAATTAAGGTACAGATTAAAAAAAGATGAGCATCACATGACTGACCTAGGATTACAAGCATGTAGATCAAAGCTAACAGACATAGACTAAAATGGGGCCCTATGAAATCCATTTTATTTTTTCCCAAATTCCGTTTTATTTTTTTCTAAATTCTGTTTTTTCAATTTTAATTTTTCTGGATTCCGTTTTTTTCCGTTTTAATTTTTCTGGACTCTTTTTTTTTTTTAATGGTCAAATTAAATGTTATTAATCAAAAAGCATGTCTAATTAATTAAAATCATGAAACTTATACAATTTAACATTAATTTATTAAAAGTGTAACAAAAATGATGTTTAGGGCCGTATGAAATGTTTTATTTTTTTCTCACCTTATGTTTTATTGTTACCAAATTCTGTGTTTTAGCATGTCTAATTATTTGAATGCATACAAACAATTTTTATTTATTCTTACAGTAGCCTCATGAAATGTTTTTTTCCCCCCTCAGAAATTCTGTGTTGTGTATTTAAATTTTACTGGTTATCAGATGAAGGCATAAAACATTGATTTAATTTATATTTTAATTAATGAAAATTAAACATTTACATTTTTGGCAAATAAAGGGGATTTACTATTAAAATTAAAATATTTTGTGATTATTTCTTTAAAAAAAATAAAGTTGTATTTTTTTTTAACAGTAGCAATAAGTAGTAGTAGTAGTATTACGTACATTCTACTAAATAATAGTAATATAGCCTATTTCTGGCACAATGTCTTTAAAGGTGCCGTTGGAGATCTCGGAAAATGCTAACTTTAGCCTGATAGCACTGAAAGCGAATGTCCCACCCTCCCTGCAATCGCCGTCCAAAGCCACGCCCCCTGAACACACATACGCTCAAAGAGCAGAATACCAGAGACAACATTAAATTACTACAATAGGCTGGCATCAACGGTCCAGTTCAAAGCAAGCATATATGTTCCATACAAAGGGCAATTAAAGTGTGCTAGACGTGAATTTAAATGGTATTTATTTACAGAGGTATATTATGTCACACTTCTCTAGTAAGTTTCGTCTGTGTGTGAAGATGCTGCGCAGCGCAATCCGTGAATGAATGTTCCGAAGTGAAATAAATTTCCGACGGATTTCCCCTGCTCAGGGAGAAGGGAGCAATGAACACTGTGTAGGGAGCATGTCAATTGGAACACAGTTCATGCACGTAACTCTCTTCTAACGAGCTGGTTATCTGAATCGGGTGTGTTAACTAAGCGAGACATGCAAAATATGCAGAGTGGGGAGCGCGGGGACTGCAATTGGGAACCGCTGGGCTACATCATGTGTCATTCACCGGTGAGAAAACTTTATAGCACAGTTAGTGAAAGTACTACAATACCAGGAAGGAAGATCGGGTTGTTGATGTTTGCCTGCCATTCTCGCTCTGTCTGCAATAGCGTACCTGAACGCGCCAATGACGTGTCATGTCTGCGCGAACAGGGTGCGCAGAGGTATGCAAATACATACGTTGACAGGCAGGTAGGAGAGAAAATTAAAACGCTCGGACCGAGCGTTTTGATTGGGCGAACATTTCTTGGTCCTACACCTTCCACAGAATATATAAATACAGATAAATACATTTAGACCACTTAACTTAATGATTGCTATCAGGATGTGAAGAGACTTTCAACCAGAATAACAAAAAATGTTTCTGAAGACAATCATCTATGATACCTTTAATATGTTAAACCAAACTTTTATTTTGACGGGTTGCCGTGAAAACCTGATGGCCGTTTCTCAAATGGAAGGCTGCATCCTCCGTAGGTCGCATTTGTAGGCTGCATACCTCATCAAGCCTGGTTTATTTCAGTTAACTGAGCATTACATTCGCGAATCAAAAGCATATTACAACAATTTACACTTAACTAAGAATAATGGTCAAATTTATAACTGTTAATATTCTAAAATAAGATCTTCTTTATGACGTATGCAGCCTACAAATGCGACCTCCGGAGGATGCAGCCTTCTGTTTGAGAAACGGCTGATATGACGCTAGTTTTACTCAAATGAAATGGTAAAATGCTCGTGAAGTGACTCTCAGAACAGTTCTGGAGATGTTGTTCATGTATTTATGTCCTCATTGAGACGGCAGACGCTGAAATCACCGCGAGCGCCACGCACGCTGTGTATGTAACTAGTAAACAAAACCGCGCGTCTGCTCCATTCATACAGAGACGCGCAGAACATGCAGGATTCATATTTGAATCGACTTTTGCGGCTTAATATTTACAGATACTAGTCCATATTGCGATTTGATTTAAGTGTAATGACCTACTTTTGATTAATTCATCCAAACTTTGACAAATTCCGTGACATTCCGCGTTAAATTGTAAATTCCGTTTTTATGACTGGATTCCGCGATTCCGTCCGCGTTTACTGAAATCATAGGGCCCTACTAAAATCAACAAAACTTTTTATTAAAAAAAAAAAAAAAAAATTGGTGACACTTTATTTTAAGGACCAATTCTCACTATTAAAAAGCATGCATTTTACTAGAATATTGGCTGTTTATTAATACTTATAAAGCACATATTAATCCCTTATTCTGCATGACCACATATTTTAGTATCTTTAACCCTACCCCATACCTAAACATAACCTTACTAATTAATAAGCAGCAAATTAGGAGTTTATTGAGGTAAAAGTCATAGTTACCGTAATAGTGAGAATTAGACATTAAAATAAAGTGTTTTCAAAAATTGTGTTAACCGTTAATCACACTGTTGATTTTACTGCTGTCCAAAATTCCAAATGTGTTTTCTACACCAGCTTTAACCCCCATTGGAAGTAACATTTTAATTAAAAGCTCATCATAATTACAATTAAACTGTGCAAACATTACATTAATAACATTGTAATGGACATAACAAAACCCTTGCAATGTGAAGTCACACGAAGTGTTCTTCGAGAAAGCTTGAACCAGTTGCACTCGCTCTGATAGAACCCACTAGGGTGTTTACTGTGCTAATGCAGTATCTGCTCCGTTTGAAGAGTTCTGCGCAGCTCTCAGTCAAAGTCCAACTGTCCCTCAACCCCCAGAGACCAGCGCCATCAGTCTGCAATGTCACGCACAAGTGCTCACTCCAATTAGCATGTAGCGCTCCCACTCTCATTATGTTCTGCTGAATCAGGACCTCAATCAAAATACAGTCAATATTAGAAAACAGACAGGCGGCTCTTCTAGCCTCTACGGAGCTTTTGCCTTCCTACGAACGAGGCAGAGCACACAGGGAGAGTTCGCCAGTCCCTTTCTGCCTACAGTTTGATGTCAAAAGATGCGAAAGACATGATAAGTAGCTCTTTTCAAGGAAAAACGAGCAGATGCTGGTTTGTTTATGTGGGGGAGTCTGACAAATTTGGCATAAAAGAAGATTGAATATCACAGGTCTCAAGAGCTATCCTGCGGCTTCACTCAAAAGTTGTTATATGTACACAGTTTGACTGCAATATGTTAACCCCTGTAACGAGCAGTTCTCCCAAAACTGAAAATGAGTCACCATTTACTTCATGATTGTGACTTTTCATGAAATTTTGTTTTGAAAGGTGGAATTTGGAAGAATATGTGCTCTTTTTTTCAGTGAATGGAAATGGATGTTGTTAAGCTCCAAAATTACATACAAAGCATCATAAAAATATCCCAAATGGTCCATATATCTGTGTGCTGTTCTCCAAATCTTCTAAAGCCATTCAGGAGCATTGTGTGGTGAATATACCAAACCGTATAAACAGTTCTGTAGCTCTCAAATCAATTTCAGTGCTTAAGACTAGGGTTATTTAGTCCTTCTCCCGGAAGGGTGACATTCTGTAGAGTTTAAGTAAAACACGCTTGCCTGGAAGTTTCTAGTGAATCTGAAGAGCTTGGTTAGCTGGTTCAGGTGTGTTTAATTAGGGTTGGAGTTAAACTGCAGGACAGTGACCCTTCAGGAGCAAGTTTGGACACCCCTGCTTTAGACACGTTGTAGGTTTGACATCAGTGACCTTTGGTAATGAGACACACTAGAACTAACAATGTCCTCATATTGTCTGGCTTATTGTTGCAGACATAACTTTGAACTCTGAAGAGTTCTAGAAGACCTTTAATAACATTAGATTCATAAGACCATGATCACTAACCTAAGTGGCGTGATATCAAATTAAGCTAATGGTTTCAGTAGGTGTTGTGATGAGATTCAGTAAATGCTGTAAATGGTCCGGGTAGTTGAGAGCAGCTCTCTACTGTTCCTCTTGCTTCTGCCTAAATAAATGCATATACCTTGTTTTAAAACACTGATGTACCTTGTTAACAGGTTGTAAAATACTTGAGTAATTGGTTGTATTTTGTTACTATACTTGGGTGTTATTTTGAGAATATTTAGAGTTTTTCATGAAACTCTAGATGGCGCAGGTCGATAGGTCTAACTCAGTCTTATATAATCACAATATTATTCATATGGCGCAGTTGATTGTTTTTTTTTCGCATCAGCAGCCAATGAGGTGCTGCTCAACATTCAAATACTTGGCTAGTGCTTGCTGTAGCAGTTGCGGCACACTTCAGAAACCCTCCACCTTCCCCAGCTCCACCTGTATAGATCTGATATGGGGTAATTTCATGTATGTTATAAATAGGGTTTATTTCACGTTACATGTGCAGTAGCAGTATTTCTTACATGTTCACAGAAGCTCTGCTGCAGCAGCAGCGTAGCAGATCTATTCCAGCAAGACCAAACACATTAATATTGTCATGTGTATTACCATGCTGAACTCTGAACTCTGAGAGTTGTCATGACAGAACTGGTAATATAAAGGGTGTAACTGCAGCACTGTGAATTTGTATTTCAGTTTGATATTCACAATAATGCCTAATTTGTTATTAAGCTTAGCTTTTAGTTATTAAATTATAGTTTTGTTATTGCTTGGTGATGTATATTCCAAGTCCCTAGTGCTTTATGAATAGTTACCTTTCCAGACGCATCCGTTCCATGGGCTTTTCGTGGTATATTTGTTGAGGGACAAAGTTTATTTTTAGCAAAAAAACCCCCAAAAAAACAAAAATAGCTAGATGCTAATATTTAGATCTAAACATGCCCTTTAGATCTGTCTGTTTTTTTAAAGCTAAAAAAGTTTACGTGTGTTGTGGACACTTCTTATATTCACTCAGATTTTTCAACACATTCTACTAGCAATTTGTAACTGTGTTTTGGTAAACATTTGGGGGTTTTTTTAGCCTTTTTTCCTAAAAATTGTATGCTTTTCTACAAATCAAATTGTACAAATTCACTTGTAATATACTTATGTTTTCTCATGAAACTGGGTTGAAATTTTTGGATGGATACTTTGAGTCAACTTTTTACTGTACTCATACTTTAAAGGGATAGTTTACTCAAAAATGAAAATTCTGTAATTAATTACTCACCCTCATGTTGTTCCAAACCCGCAAGACCTTCGTTCATCTTTGGAACACAAATTAAGATATTTTTGATGAAATCAGAGAGCTTTCTGTCCCTCCATAGAGAGCAATATAACTGAAATATTCCCAGACTCAGAAACGTAGTAAGGAAATCGTTAAAATAGTTTAATTATTTATTATTTATTTACTTAATATACACAATATTGTCTATCGGCACAACCCTACATCAGTGGTTCAACTGTAATTTTACGAAGCTATGAGAATATTTTTGTTGGAAAAGAAAACAAAAATAACAATCTTCTTACTACGATTCTGGGTCTGGGAACATTTCAGTTACATTGCTCTCTATGGAGGGTCAGAAAGCTCTCGGATTTCATCAAAAATATCCTAATTTGTGTTCTGAAGATGAACGAAAGTCTGTTTGGAATGACGTGAAGGTGAATAATTAATGACAGAATTTTCATTTTTGGGTGAACTATCCCTTTAAGTACAGTTTCTCTTTTACATCTCATTTGAATGCAGATGTTTTCTCCATTTACACATCTAACTCAATTAAAACTCAATTTCTCAATATAAAATTGAAGAACAGCTGAGATATGGTTCATCTCTCTTTTTTTAAAAAAAAACAGCATTGAATTTACTGTATGTTATAGCCATGAACTGTGATTTGCTACTTGCTAGTCTGTGGCAGGTGGTATGATTATATTTGCATTCTAGATTGACAACTTTTTGTATATGTCCCTTCAGACAGAATGAGTCGTCAGTATTTTTTTGCCATTTCCTCAGACAATAAAATTGTACATTTTAAATACGTACATCTGCTAAAATTTATTTTGACACTTAGAGTACGCTCACTTACAGATGACCTCAAAACTAAAAGACGTGAACTTAAAGCCACAAAGCCCCATTTCATTTCATAACTTTCTTAAGACTATTGTTAAAAATGTGTCTTGTTCCTGCACTGCTGGATAATTAGTTTTTTGGGATTGCAGGCTCAGGGCCGTGGGAGATGTGCTAGTGTGGGGATTCAGGCTAATCCATGCACTGTTCGGGAAAGATCCAGAACTCACATTTACAGTTTTAATTTCAGACAGAATCAAATTATATCACACCATTTGAGGCTGGCCCAAATCTCTGATGAATGAGAGACGGAATGGGCCTGTTTGACTTTGGATGAATTTCATTTCATTTGATAGTTTATAACACTAGTTCACTGCCCTGCTTAAATATTTGAAATGGTGTCATTTGTGTCACTCAAGGAGATATTTGCATACGGATGTAATTCTCATTCTGAATTAAAAGTATTATTTGCATAGTAATCGCTCTGTCTTTCCATCATCTCGCAGTATGTTCCGCTTGCGGGCGCTGACGGCTGCCACCGTCGGGATGGTGCAGTTGTCAAGACGGCATCACACCGGTGCCTTCCGTTCCTATCAGCGGCGCAGACTGATGCTGGCCGCGCTGGCGGGAGTGACGGGCATCTCAGCCAGCGCTGGACTACTGTGGACAAGGTATGGATCACTGTGGACACCTGTCTCATACATGGGTCAATATCACTGTAGGGTGCCTTTTGGTGTCCTGTACATAAATAACTCATTTGCCATGATATCTTAACATAAAAATGACTATGAAAGGGTGTGTTATATTACGCTACGTTTTTATATTCATAGCAAAAGCATTACTTGGCTCTTTAGATACATTTTCTATTTTTTTTTTTTTTTGTTTTGTGCAAGAGGATGCATGTTATTTTGCTATGTCCCATTAAATGGCTCATTAAATTTGAATGATAGTAGAATATTGTCAAATCATAGAATTAAAAAAAAAAAATTCTCCTATTAATATTTTGTTACATAAGAGATTAGTTAATTTGAGTGTATTGATCATTTGTTAATAAAAACTATATTTTTATTTAATAAAAAAAGAAGAGTTTGTCCATGTCCCTTGAATGGTTGTCCACCCTGTCGTATTGGGGAATCTGCCCCTTTAAAAAAAAAAAAAGGCCATCCCGTTTAGTGACGTCAAGACGACAGATTTTTTTGTCTCTTCAGTGGCGGGAATTTCAATGGCTGAGGTGAATAAGTTGGTGACTTTTCAAATTACAAATTTTCTTCGAGTTTGCTCACTTGCTTTGCCAAAGCTTAACACGTCCACCCTGTCGGCATAAAATATGCCATAAGTGATTCAAATACAGTATTTTCAAAATATGTAAGTTTAGATATACCAAATTCTCTTCAACAATTAGACTAAATATTTAGCTAGTAACACTTTGTTGTAAGCTAACATGCTAACTGAAGCTCCAAATGTCCACCCTGTCGTTGTTCCAAAATATCCACCTTGTCGGCCACTTAGACTCCATATCAATTTGATTGAGGATTTAATTATATTATGTATTAGGGGTCGACCGATATGTGTTTTTCAGGGCCGATGTCGATTCCGATTATTACAGACCAAGTAGACCGATAACCGATATTTTGAACCGATATATATGTCTGGTGTAAAAATGAAAATTAATGTCAAAATTAAGAATAACAAGGGCTCTGACAAAAACTGCCTTCCCTAGTGTAGGTTGCACTTCTTACTCTTGTCTTCCTCCATGCATCCATCTACAATAAGGGTAATATAAAGAGAGAGTTAAAAGTGGGGCCACTGTCTGCTTCATGATTAAGCCTATGAATACTGTACTACAGCTAAACAGCTTGGGGAAATGTAAGTATTTGGCTTCAATAATTTACATGTTAGAAATGTATGTGTAATAGCATAACCTCTCATAATTCTTCATTAATTATTTTCTGATGATTAAATCATAACCTACAAGAGGTGACTATTCAATTCATCATCTAATGCACATCAATTGATTAACTTAAAAACACAATGTATATAATAAGTGTAAATAATTTAATTGTCTTCATAGCGCCATTGTAGAAGTTGCGAAGAAGACCACAACTATTTTAATGAAACTATAACACTAATAGCCTGTTATAGGCACACTTGGTTCAATAGCCTATTAAAATGTAACAATTTCTGTCATCCTAATCTTGGCCTATGTGACAGTAATTTCCATTAGTTTTAATTTACAGTGCAGTGCAAATGAAGGCATAAAACATTAATTTCATTTATCTTTTAATCAAATGAGAGTTAAACTCTATTTTTTGGGTTTACAAAAACCCAAACAAATGGGTTTACTATTAAAATTAAAACATGGAAGAAATAGCGTATTGTGTGATTATTCTTTTAAACAAAAGTTGTAATAATTGTTGTAGTAGTTGCTGTGGTAGTATTAGTAGATAAACCGAACTTTTATTTTGACGGGTTGCCATGAGGAGGTTTAAGGAGGTACATAAGTTTCTGTAGCCTACGTATGATGTGAGGATAGTTTTACTCAAATGAAACGGTCAAAGGCTCATGAAGTAACTCTCAGAGCAGTTCTGGGGATGTTGTTCATGTATTTATGTCCTCATTTAGTGAGACAGCAGATGCTGAAAACACCGCGAGCGTCGCGCACTTCAGTGTGTGTGTGTGTGTGTGTGTGGTTATCAAAACCGCGCGTCTGTGCCATTCACATATACAGAAACATGCAGAATTCATATTTAAATAGTCTTTTTGCGGCTTAATGTTTACAGATAGTCCATATGGCGAGTCGATTTATGTGTACTGACCTACTTTTGATTAATTCATCCAAATTCCTGGATTCGCGGAAACCATAAATAGATAATATTGAGGTGTTTTGCAACTTCAGTGTAGTGGATTGTGATTTATTGCAACTTGAGCAACGTCTGCTGCTGCCTTTGAGAGACAACTGATGCGTGATGAAACAGCACCAGTTATCAAGCGCTTTCAGTGTGAGAGTGCCTTTAGTCTTCCAAGTTGATTGGTCGGACTCATGACTCCCAACAAATCAGATGCGCGGTGGGCGGAGACTGCTCTAGGCCACAGAGTGTTGAGTTCAGACAAGCTGCATCAGAGCCAAATAGCGCGCTTCAAAATTAAATTATTTTATTGGCACATCAGTTTTGAAAATGACCGATAATCATAAAAATGCTTGATATCGGCGCCGATAATCGGTCGACCCCTATTATGTATTATATTAATTATAATAATTATATTATTTTTTTAATAACCCTGTTTAGGAAAGGGACATCATACCTTTCAGAAAATATAATTTGCATCTTAATTTTGCAATGAAAATGTATTTAACAGTAATATATATGTCCATGACAGGGTGGATATATCTTATGGTTTATGCTTCGAATAATGGCACATAATTATCTTAAAAAAATGTGGGAGCTCAGCTAATATGTTTCTATAGTTATTGAGTGTCTACTATTTATAATATGACAAAGCGAATGGGAAATTAAAACCAAAATTTTTGAGTATTGTGAGGGTTGAAAGGCACTCTGTGGTGATATTGACCCACATAAGTGTCTTACAAATAAAATACAGCATTGTAACGTATAAGAGTTACATCAGCTTTTATTGAGGTGGTTTATTTTGTTTTTGTGATTAGAGTTACATAAAGCATTTTTAAAAAATTGGTTTGCTTAATGTCTGTGCCAGTAGCAGCATTAAATGGAATTAGAGAAATAATGAAATGGCAAAATAACAGGTTCATACACACACATACACACACACACACACATACATAATATATATAGCATGAATTAAAGGAAATGTAACAAACACAGCCATGCTATATGTATACATTATAATAGAAAAGTACTTTTTTCACACTACAATAATAATGGTGTTTTTTTTATTTGGGGCAGAAAAGGCATGATATATCAATGCTCTATCAGTTAGTGCCTGGTTTTACTGTTTTTTTTTGTTTGTTTTTTTTTAATCCATAACTTTGGACATTTTATCGTGCATGCAAATGTCAACTTATTTTTACATTTGCATTGCCTTTGTCTTTATGTAATGTTCACTTAAGGTTAATCTTTAATAAAATAAATAATTTATTAATTCTGTAGCCTTTATCAGATCTTAATGAATGAATGAATATCTATTTTTCATGCTGTACATTATTACATTGTGATGCCTAAATTTATTTGTAACATTTAATAATACACTTTTTTATCTACTGTGTTTTATTTTTATTTTTTTGACAGAAAAATGTTGCTTTAACTGTATAGGCCAGCATTTTTTTTTATTGGTGCGTCCATAGAAATAAGACCATAAAATATTCTTTGTTTAGTAATAGAGTTTTTTGGGAAGTCACCCCATGAATGGCTTACATATAGCTGCATATTAAACTGGGATAGGAGAAAATATTGTAACATGAAAAAATGACACATCTCACCTTTAACGTAAGTGTCCTTAGAGCCCATATCTGCAGAGATTCATCTGCAGTCTGGGCGAAGGCCAGTCCAGTGCTCTGTGTGTGTGTGTATATGAATAGAGGAGCTGATATGTCAGCAATATAGAGAAATGCATCTGGGACGTGATCTATAGAATGAAGGAGTTATGGGACGAGGTGGCATTTCGGTTTTCAGTCTGTGCAATCATTTTCTCTTTGTCTCATTATATTGAATTATTGAACAAACCTTCAAACACACATCCCATCAACACAACGGCAGGCCTTTTTTCAATTACTTTTTTCTCTTTATTTGACCCTGTAACTCTATCACTCTCTATTCTAATTCTATTTTATCTATCTGTCTTTTTAAAAAAAAAAAAAAAAAAAAAAAAAAAACACACACCCTTGACCCTCTATCAACTACATATTTATTCTAAACTGCTACTTTTCTTTAAAACAACACTAGCTTTCTTTTTTTTCTATTCTATCTACTTGTTTTCCCTTGAGAAAAAAAAAAAAAAAAAAAAAACATTGCTATGTGTACTGCGTTAGGCTAACCGAGACTTGTCATATGCTTGCATGTTGTTGCTCTTTTGTTGATTTTGATTGCTTCTATTGTCCTCTTTTGTAAGTCGCTTTGGATAAAAGCGTCTGCTAAATAACTAAATGTAAATGTAAATGTACTGCTTTTTGTCCTGAAGATATTGACCTCCTAGCTCTCTTCATTGACTTTTAGTATGAGGCACACCTCTAGAGATAAATACACATTGATAATGTTGGTCCCCGTGTGTGGTGGTCAGTAAAGTAGATTTTTACATTTTTTGAAGAAAATATGAGAGGGTTTTGCCTAAGCAAAACTCACTACCATGTCAGAGTGTTGCTATGCAGTTTCAGACTGATTTTTGACACATTGCTCTGGGGTTGCTAGCTGGAGCAAGCCAAAAGTGCAAATGGTTTGTGTTGCTTTTTTTAGTTTAATCTATGGGGTTTTTGTTATATCGTCCACCAGAAACTGTAGGTCTGATTGCTTAAAAATATTTGTATGAGAATGCATGACAAAAAATGGACACAGTTTGCTAGATTAAGCATATTAGAATGATTTCTGAAGGATCATGTGACTCTTACGACTGGAGTAATGATTAGCTTTGATCAGAGGAATAAATCATATTTAAAAATAGAAAAGGGTTATTTTAAATTGTAATAATATTTCATAATATTACTGTATTTTTCATCAAATAAATGCAGCCTTGGTGAGCATGAGACTTCTTTGAAAAACATTACGTAATTTTAATTATTCCAAACTTTTGACCAGGGGTGTACAGTATTACTGCTGTATACTTTTCAGTATGACTTATCTGCATCCTTTTCTGATTGGTAGAGCATATGCAGAGGCGGGGTCTTCAGTCAAGCATGAGGAGCAGATGAAGGAGGAGGATCCTCTGAAGGATGTGGCGGAGGAGGCGGAGTCAGACGGCGCTCTCGAGTCGAGTAGCGGGGAGGAGGAAGACGAGGCGGGCTCAGAAGGGAAGAAAAAGAAACAGAGAGTCGGCTTCCGTGACCGCAAGGTGATCAAGGCACATGCACATCATCTTAGTTGCATCATGATGAGGTCAGGTTTATCCAGCCATTATCTGATGAGTTCATCTGGCTCCACCATGTGCAGACAAAATGTGGACTCGTCACATCTAATCAACATGCAAAGCCACAGTCGTGAAATCAACCTGCATATTTCTGAATTGGGTTTCATCTGATATGCCATCAGTGGGAACGTGGCAGAGCGATAATAGCAGAGTTAATGAATTGCAGCTGACATTAACTGTGGGCAAAATGTGATTATTAAAGCAACATCTGGGACAGGCAAGCGTGGGACTTGCTGATTAAAGGGAAAGAGTAGAAAGGATGAGAGAAATAGGAAAATGAATGACACTGTTGTTTTGCTAGGTAGTTGATTTGTTCCTTTTACATGGGGCACATAAAAAAGGCCTTTTCCTAATGTAATTTGATGTTCTAAGTAATAACACATTTCACAACCAGTGTCACAATTTCTTCATATTTTTCAGCCTTTTGACAGCATTCTATTTTGATATTTGCTCTGAAATTACTTCAAATTTGGTTAAACCACTATTTCAACCAATCAGTTCAAACAGTTATTGTATTTAAAAGTGCTTCAAAAATAAATAAGTGAAATTATGCATGAGGTTTGTTTTCGCATGTCACTCAAGCACTTTCGAGCTTCTGCAAGAACCAATTAGGTTTGGTCTTGCATGTCAAGCAAGTATGGTTGAGCTTCCATTTACCATATTTGATGTGCTCCATATATGTATGTTAATCAATGTTTAATTGAATTAAAACAAAATAATAATATCTGTTCATCATATGAAACGATAATGTCTATTCAGGAGACTTGGATTGAACCACTCAATTCATATGGATTACTTTTATGCTTTATACACATTTTGAAGCATGAAAGGAAGTTGACTTACAACGGACCAACAGGAATCTCTCAGGTGTCATTTAAAGGTGATATATCATGAAAATCTGACTTTTTCCGCATTTAAGTGCTATAATCGGGTCCCTGGTGCATCTACCAACCTGGAAAACGTGAAAACGATTAACCCAGTAAAATTTTTTGGTAAGCCTTTGTCTGCAAGCTTGTGAAAAAACAAGCCTTAATCTGCCTAATTTCGCAAGCGACAACGGTGTACCAGTTCTAACACCGTGGCGAAAGTTCGAGCAAAGCATGCTAACTGTTCTGTCTTTGGCTGCACTGACAAGCACAGAACACTATTTAGAGTCCCAGCCTCATAGTAGACAAGAGAACAGTGGATTTATTGATTTATTTACTGTATATTACACTGCTGCCGCACCGATCTAATATGAACATGTAATTTCTTTCCCAGCTGTTTACCTTCAGAGACATATCCGACTGTTTTGGTAACTAATGTGTGTTTTTAACATAAACTTGTGTGTATTTGACCGTTTAAGCGCAATAAGACATGAAAGAGTCAGAAAGTAGTTTAGTACTCGCATGTCGTGTGACAGCCGCTTTCTGTGCGCGTGCTTCGGATATGTGCGCTCAGGAAACCTGTATATCAGAAGTTTTAACTAACATGGTTTAAAACACATGATTTCAGCACGATAGACATGATAATCAAAACCAAACAGATGTTTTTTAGCAAAGTATCTGAGGAACGAGTTGTAAAGGCACAGCCCTATGTGGTTCTGCTTCCACTCAAAATAGGCATTTTCAAAATGATATAATAAATTATCTGTGGGGTATTTTAAACTGAAACTTCACAGACGCATTCTGGGGACACCTGGGACTACATATTGAGATATTAGTAGATATTGCATATTGTAAATGTCATATGTGTTACAAAGATGAACGAAAGTATTATGGGATTGGAATGAAACGAGGGTCCATAAATGATTACAAAAAATGTGTTTCTTTAAAGGTGCAGTAGCCAAACAAGTGTGTTTTATAGAACTGTTTGGTGCAATAAAATTTGAGTTTTGAGTGTAGAACATATTTCCTCGAAACAGAAGCTCTACTCTAGGACACTGTCACAATCAAAGAGGAATTCCCCCTTGAACAATCAGAACTGTCCGTCCAGTAGCGCCACTGTTATTTGTGTTTGCTAAACATTTTGTAGATTCATGTTGTTTATTCTGATTGTGCTGTATGGCATAAAGCGCTTTGTAGGCCAGTCCTATTTATCACCATAATTGGCTTTGGCTTTTACATATCTTTGTGGATGATGGCTGTTCACTGATTGAATTTCTGGACATGGTTACTTAGGCAATGTCTTGGGGTTGTTTTTGTGTATGTGTTCTTTAAAAAAGGACAGAATTTATCAGGATGATTTATTTTTGCTACTCTGTATCCTAAAATAGCAAGACGCTGCAGCGGATGGCAGTGGTTCAGACCTTTTTGTTTAGAACCTAATCATCACGTTTCATCATAAGCTGAGAAACGGGGAGGGAATGTAGGTATTCTCTGAAATATGGATGCAGTATTAAAATAAACAGCACACATCAAACCAGCAGCACATTAAGAGTGAAGTTGATTCGCTGTAGGATGGTGGGGCTCTGCCTTTGATGGATGAGGCCATTCATCATCCGGAGGGGTACATTAGACGGCTGTCTCTGTTTACACAAGCACTGCCCTCAAGGCCACGTCTTCCACCAATAGGGCTCATTCATGAAACACAAACAGAACCAATTTCTGTGTAACATTTGAGGACTCGGCGGTATAATCGTATTTGGGGAGCTACTAAAAATAGCAAATATTATGTTCATAGATGAACTACCTAATCCGGAATTATCCAAAATGGACATCACCACATGCCATGGATATTCTGTTCTATCTATATTTTTACATCTATACATCTGTATATAGATTATTCTGCTCATATTTCATGATTTAGTCTCACTGTGTATTTTGTGCTTTGTGTTGTGTTTTGGTATGTTTCCAGACTTATCGGTCTCATTTTTGAGTGTCCCCATCAAAAAGAGTCATTTTGAAGTGTTATATTGGTAATCTTCTTAAGCACTTGGAAATTGGAAAATTATAAGAAGAAACTAATAAGCAAATACTTTTTGATGGATGCCAGTCATTCCATCTCATCCCTGTCCCTTCTGCCATCCCTGCCTGCATGAGTGAAAACACATCTCACTCAAAACTCTTGTTTGAATTAGTTTAAAAGTAGAGCCATTTCTTTCAGAATGAGTATTGATCCATTTAACCCTGATTCCTTTTTGCTGATAATGGATGCCTCGTCACATTGAAGTCTTCTGAAGTGTGACGCTTTGTTTGAGATGTACTATAGTTTTTTATTTATAAATAATTAATAATTTTTACTATAGGCTTCATTTACAGCCAATGGAAAAATAATAACGGACTATTAATTCATTCATACAGAAACAACATTGCCAGTTGTATCACATTATGCTAAGATTTTAATGGCTGTAATGTTTTTATTCAGATATTCAGAGACAACAATCAGTAAACCATTCATAGGTGATTCCCCTGAAAAGTGTAAACACTGTGTCTCTGTGGTACTATTAAAAAATTACTTCTTTTTTTTTAAGCATCTGGCCTGCCTGATACAGCCACAGTGACTCCAATGGCTTCAGGTTCAAGGCCATCTGTTAGATGGGAAACTGGTCAGGAAACCCATTTGAAAACTATTATTGCAGTTCCAAATAATTTTGAAACTATAAATGAAATTTATAAAATACACTGTAACAAAAACACAGTTGAGTTTTAGACATTATCCACCCTTCTGCTGTAACTCTTAAGGCTGCTGTGTACAGTATCACCCTTTTTACATGTGAAATGAATAACAGCACTTACAAGTTATCGTACAAATAATTCCTCTTTGCAATGTTAATTACTAGTCGACTAGTATTTCCAATGTCAAATAACAGCTGTAGTTCTGTTAAATCATAGTTGACTAGTCTCACACATCGTATATTACATAATTACAAATTCATAAAATAAAAAAATAAGAGCCGTTTCCACCACTGAATAAAAAAAAGAAACTGGAGACTTTTTATCTTTACAACTTTTTTTCAGAATTGTGTGATATAATCTCGCAATTGTGAATTATGAAGTCAGAACTGCGTGATAGAAACTTGCAATTCTGAGAAATAAAGTTGCATTTCTGAGAAATAAAGAGAGAGTCTATATAGACTATATAGGGCAGTCGTGGCCTAATGGATAGAGAGATTTAACAGAGAGTTGGAACAGATTTAACAGAGAGTTGGACTTGCAACCCAAAGGTCGTGGGTTCGAGTCTCAGGTCCGGCAGGGATTGTAGGTGGGGGGAGTGAATAACCAGCACTCTCTCCACCCTCAATACCACGACTGAGGTGAGACCCTTGAGCAAGGCACCGAACCCCCAACTGTTCCCCGGGCGCCGCAGCATTGGCTGCCCACTGCTCCGGGTGTATGTTCACTACTGTGTGTGTGTGTGCACTTGGATGGGTTAAATGCAGAGGACAAATTCCGAGTATGGGTCACCATACTTGGCCACACACCACTTCCCTTTCCTTATATCTCGCAATTCTGACTTTATAACACACAGTTTCAGTTTATAAAGTCAGAATTGTGAGATATAAACAATTGTAAGAAAATAGTCTTTTTTCCTTCAGAATTGGATTTTTCAATTCTAATTTTATAACTTGCAGGTTTATATCACTCAATTCTGAGAAAAAAAGCCAGAACTGCAGGATAAAACTCACAACTGTGAGAAAAAAAGAATTGTGAGATATAAACTTGCATTTCTGAGAAATAAAGTCTTTCTTTTTTTTTTTTATGCAGTGGTGGAAGTGATTTTCCTTATTAAAAATGATCAGATGATCAACACTTAAAAAAAAAAAAAAAAACTTCAGCCACTTGTTTTTTTTATGCTGGAAACCTTCATAAGGAACTACAGAGCTGCAGGTGCTACACAGTCAGAAATGCCTTAAAGTTAATAGATTTAACAGACAAAATTTTACTCCTATATTTGCTAGTTCTGCTGTTTAGCAATAGTGGTATCTGTCTGCTGCCTCCATAATTGTAAAACCTTACTTTAGCTAAATTTTAAGGCCACAACACACGTATCCTTTGTGCACAATACTATTTGTATGATACATTGTGTTGAAACCTTTGTAGAGGATTCAGAATCACTTATTCCATTTCCTTAACAAGCTGTCTCATAGGGTTTGAAACAGCCAGTGTTTTTATAGCACAGTGAACTCTTTTTGTGTGAGTGTGTGTGTGATGTATGCCTCTAAGTATGTCCTTGCTTTGGTGCTTGTGCATTTTTATTTTTTTACCTCTCATTGGTGTGCCAATGTCATCTAGCATCACTGCCAGCCCACTGTGGGTGCCAGTTAGATGCCAACCTGTCTGTTTCTATGACACATTGCGTTTCCATCTGAAACAGAGCAGGAGCCGTGACACATGCCCCCCCACACACAAGCCTCTTTCTGTATGAATGATGTCATACAGATGGCAGTTAGTGATGTAAGAGCGACCCGTGTGCAAATTATGCACATTTGCTCTCATTAAACAGACAGGCAGCATGCATCATATTCTCCTATTATTATTTTAGAGACATTCGAGCCGCCTGCTTCAATGCCTGGATCAGTGTGCCGCTTTTACTTTGACACAGCACACGCTCGTGTGTTGGAAGAGTGTTTATTGTATGATATTAAATTTAACTCTCTGTAAATGCCAGCTCATGTAATCATGACCTTTAATATTTCAAAAACATGTATCACCATCAATTTCAAAGAAAAAACTACATTAGCATTTCCTGAAGGAAGTATCAGTAAGAAAGTATAGTTTGAATTTTAGGTTTTGGTTCAATGTAAATGAAATCGCTGTGCAGTTGTCAAAGCATTCAGTGCACTTATTGTTATCGGTCAGATTTATGTGACTCAATAAAACACACTCCTCAATATGTGTATGTCCCTCCAAAGATCTTGAAGTTAGATAAATAGAGTGTTCAAATACACAGTCAGATTTGAGAATTTGGGGAAAAAATGGCTGAAAAGTCAGACTCGGGCAGCTGTATGATATTTATTTATTTATTTATTTTTTTTCTTCATGTGTGGAACACAAAAGATGATATTTTGAGGAAGGTTTTGATTATTTTTGTCCATGTATTGAAAGTCAGTGGACTGCAAAACACCATTAGACCTCTTTGACGTTTATTATATGGACCAAAAAAAAAAAACCTTTAAAATGTCTTTTTTGTTACACAGAAGTAACAGTCAACATCTCTCAAACTTTAGTACTGCAGCGTGTTCAGAGCGAAATAGAGAGCAACTGAATAAAACGGAAGGCAATGGTCTCTACATTTGTTTTTAGCACTTGAACAATTTTTAAATCGACACAGCATCTTAAAAACGCAACACTTATGATGCAAAATCCTGAAATAATGGTGAATCCCAATGCAGTGTCCAAGTATTCTCATCTGATGCAAGTATAAACTAAAAATAAAAAATTAGCAGTGGTGCGCAGTGACCTCAGGAATTTCAGGGTTTGATTGACAAGTACAGTTTCACATTACAAGCATCACTTACTGCAGGCATTCAAGCAATATCCTAAACTCCAAATTATCATCACTTCATCTTGCAATTACAATCACTTGTGTTGTCTAATAGCGGCACACAAACTGACACTCAATTAGCTTCGAAAATTGCGTCAATTAGCCTACAGTAGCCTGCATAATGAGTCACTCGCAAATGGGCATTTGCAAAAGACAGCCAGATAGTGGAAAAGGAAGCATCACCAAAGGCTGGATGAGAATGATGAAACTGACCTCTATTACTGCTCATTTTGATGATCTTTGTTCAGAAATACAGACATATCCATCACAATAAGATATGCAAAATGCAGTAATGGCTCTAATTTAAAAATTAAATTGTTTCAATTAATGGTTGTCAATCAGTTGAACATTTTAATGGCATGATATGTTGAATAAATGTCCCAGGTTAAAGATAATTTCAAATATTACATTAATGGGGCCAAAAAATCATTTAATAGACATCACAAATATACAGTAATTAATTCATATAATTGAACATAAGCCCACAGTTCTTTGCAATCTTTTCAATTAAGTTTGTCCGTCTCACGTGATCACATTATGTGACTGACAGTAATTGTCTAAATATTTCAGACACAAACACTGGACATTTTCATGCATAAGATAAATCATACAGTTTTACTTTCATAGCCAACCTGCAATGGATGCAATTTTTCAGTTAATATATGCCATGTTGCCTCAGGCTATTAATAACTTTTAGGCTGCTCTTGATTCATAACTCAAAACAAAACTGTCTGCTGTTTTGCCATTGTTGCTGATGTGACAGCCATAATGACGGGTTATTCTAATGATCAGAGGGTTAGATTTAGTTATGTAAATGACCAGACTTGGCAGGCTATATCTATCTAGCATGCTTTATTATATTTAGTATTTTATTCAATACAGCCTTATATAAGATAAAGTTGATCACAAAGTTCATAGGTTGCAGATATCACAGTAGCAATTCTTACTATTAACTAGTTGCTTATTAGCATGCATATTGGATGATTATTAGTACTTCTAAAACACATTTTATGCCTTTTTCTGCATGATCATATTTTAGATCCCTTAATCCTACCCAATACCTAAACTTAGCAAATAACTTACTATTAATAAGCAGCAAATTAGAAGTTTGTTCAGGGAAAACTCTTAGTTAATAGTGAATATGTGTTCCCTATCCTAAGTGTTACCGATTTCACTAATGTATTACTATTCCACAGCTTCTTTTCCACTAATGACTATTACCTACTCAGAAAATAGCCGCAGGTGTTACCAGGATGGACACAGAGTGCACTGACTTGCCTTAGGTATTTTAGTACTACACATTCGGAACCTCAAAACTTATCCCAACTCGCAGTAAAGCTTCAGGCACTTCTGACTGAGACTGATACTTCTGTCTGTTAGTCCCAGCCAGAGGTGTAAAGAGTACCTGAAAACCATACTTGAGTAAAAGTACAGATACCTTACAGTGAAAATTACTCCACTACAAGTTACAAGTCACTAATTCCAAAACAGCTTGAGTAAAAGTATCAGAGTATCTGATTTTAACAGTACTTAAGTATTTTACTTACACTAAATATAGGCTCAAAGATGCACTAGTCAAAGAGACAT
The DNA here is from genome assembly GCA_021397915.2 of Tor tambroides. Lineage (NCBI taxonomy): Eukaryota > Metazoa > Chordata > Actinopteri > Cypriniformes > Cyprinidae > Tor > Tor tambroides. Next base: position 31,312 of record JAFVLL020010032.1, on the reverse strand, counting down.
GCCAGTCAAAATCTGTAACATTGTGGAGAAGCTGGGGAAAACAGGCAGAGGCAAGGATCTGTGTGCAGATATTTCATGGAAAAACTAGAACAAACAATAAACCAAAAACCACAGGGAACAAAGAAGAGAATGACGGGCAAACAGACAACCATTACATTCAACAACTCACAAAGAACTAAAGAAACACTAGGGCTGTGTATACAGTGTACAGGAGGCTAACAAGCTGAACAAGATAAGATACAAACTGACTACAAGCACCACAGGAGACAGGAAGTAACATAAAAGTCCAAGACAAGGCACAGAAAATGCAACAAAACAAGAGCTGATTTGTGAGGAGAGCAATCACTCTTATATTCTGAATCCAAAATAAAACTGAACACCTCAAAATTGCAAAAAAAACAAAAAACAATAACCTTCAAAAAGGTCTCTGCAGAATAAAGGATAAATAAAATAATGTTAAATAAAATTAAAAAATCAAAGTCTTCTTGCACTGGATGTGCTGGTTTCGACCTCATTGGCAGCTGCAGTCATGTCCTCATCTCATTTGGAAAACACATGTGATTCACAACTACTGGCTATGAAACTCACATTCATGTAAAGTAACCTTGTTTACAAGTTTGGGTAAGGGCAAAATGCACAAGATATAGTACTTTCAGTGCCCTGTAGTTGGCAATATCAGATCTTTTGTAGCATAAATAAACTAGGTGCCATGCAAAATGTAATGTGTAACTGCAACACTCATTTCAAATGTAGTGGAGTAAAGAGTACAGATACTTGTTTAAAAATGTAGTGAAGTAGAGAGTAAAAGTTGCTAATATCTTTGATACTCAGTACAACTACAAAGTACCTGAAAAGATACTTAAGTACAGTAATTAGTTACATTTACTCAAGTACTTACCACCTCTGGTCCCAGTACACTTTAATGCATAGCAGATTTTTTATTTCTAATTTGTCTTAAATCAGCTCACATCAGAAATCTCTCTTTTTAACGCGTTCTCTGAAACCACCTGACTCTGTTTTGTTATTAAACATTCACTTTTCAAAGTCCACTGAATTCCAAATGGATGAATCAAATCTAGATCAGAATTCTTTTCCTCATTGTATATGATTTTTTTAATGTCGGATTATGAAGGCAAAATGGTTGTAAACCATTAAAATCATGTTGTTAAATATTTTGAATATTTTTGAATTCAACAAGTGAATCATTTTCTGTTCCTGTTCATTTACACAAAATGATTCATTATAGTGTTATATGAGAGAGACAGGACATTATACAAGGGTAAACACGAATGTTAGGTAGTTAGTTCTTAACACTGATATTGAATGTAAATGTGTGCATCTGTGTGTGTGATACAGGTGATGGAGTATGAGAACCGGATCAGAGCTTACTCCACGCCAGACAAGATATTTCGCTACTTTGCCACCCTGAAGATCATCAATGAGCACGGAGATGCGGAGGTGTACATGACACCGCAGGACTTTGTGCGCTCCATCACGCCCAATGAGAAACAGCCAGAGAGTGAGTTTCAGTCTTTCTTGACCAGGGTTGGGCAAAATTCAAAATTGAATATTTTATTGGCCACATAAGACAGAATGTTGAATTGGAGTCACAGGAAGAGGCATTTACAGAATTGAAAAGAAATTCAGCAGTCAACAGAGAATCAAAACTATTGTGATATAAAACTTTTTTTTTTTTTTGGACTGACTATGTCTGTTTATTCTCTAAGATGTAGGGTTTTTTTTTCTAAGCTACTGTTATAAAAAAATTCTCAGATTCAATACTGTTAAAAAATATGAAAGATAAGATAAGTTTATGGATGGCAAATTAGTGAAAAATTAACTTAAAAATTAACAAAAGTTAAAAATTATTTAAAATTGAATTTATTTTATTTCTACATGAATTCAGATTCAAATGAACATTCTACAAACTGCTCACTGCATCATTTCATATTCAGGAGTTTGAAAAGCATTCAATTCGATTCTGAATGGCGCACAACCCTATTTTGCTCATGTATACAAACATCACACATCAGTCATGTCTCTTCGTGCTGAGCTTCCTTCCTTATCTGTAAATAGCTCTAAGCTTGACACACTCATAAATACACTGTCAGCCACTGGCCTGTGGTGCGGCGTGACTTCCTCACTCATTTCTTGTGCTCTAATTCAAGTCTGTAACGTTCCTCTGAGGGCTGAAGATGTGATATGGGGTTACTTTACATCATGGGGTTTTTGACCCGCCATGATCCTGACGTAGCAGTGAAGAAAACTGTAAACAACCCCACAGACAGGTGGCGCTGTAGTGTGAAATTCAAACCGTTGGCCCTCATCTGCCAGCTGACGGGGCCATGCTCATCTGCCAAGCCAGGGCTACGTTCCACAATTGTTATGCCCTTCACTTGGTTGACCTGCCTAGGTCTCACGAACGTGCTCTAGTGCCCACTGCTGCTGAAACAGAAAACCCTTGATCACTAGGAACCTGCTATGAATCTGATTTATTATATTAGGTTCAGTGCAGATCCTCTGTGGTGTCACAATCAAAGTTGCATTTTGGGAGAAGCAGCTGCCTGAAGCATACATATGAGTTAGCTCAAAATTTGACAGATTGAGGGTCTTTCATCAGAAACTTCTTTCTCACACACAGGGATTCCCCTCAAGGGAAGTGCTTAGGGAAGTTAGTGGGTGTATGTTTAAAGTGAAGTGGAATGCAGCCTACAACTTAAAGTCCAAAACAACTGCATTGGCTTTTTTTGACATTCTGTTGTATTCTGTGCCATAACCATATAAAATCAACATGAGGACATTAGATCCCGTTTTAATTACAGACTTCATAAATACCAGTGAATCAAATACCCATACCTGTACTTTTAAATACCCCTTTGGCACTTCATTTCCACTTTTTGAATATTTTCTTTCATTTTTTCATTAAAAAATAAATGCCTCTGTGATCTGATATGTGTTAAGAAACGGGAGAAGAAGAGGATCTGAAAAAAAGCAAATTCGAGCATCAAAAGCTAAAACAATTTTTACCCTCGATGCCGCTGTATCAGTTACCAGTTTGGATTCTTTTGTAATTTTGTGTGGCTCAACCAGACAAGCTACATTTTAACCCATGTTGCCAGATAATGTAGCATATACTTTGTCAATAATATGGGATACACATGAATTTTCACAAATCGTTTTGATTGAGAAAAAAATATATACAGTTATTGGGTTTTCTGATCCAAGTGGAAGTGATCTAAAGAAAAGTCCCACGCATGCACATGAGCTAGACCAACCTGAAAAAATACAGCATTTTAGCCTTATCTAAGCTAAAGAAGATAAATCTATGACAATATTTTTTGTCAGCTTTCGTTGGTGTTTTGAAATAAGGGTAACACTTTAGATTAGGGAACACATGTTCACTATTAAGCAAGAGTTTTCTTTCAATAAACTCCTAATTTGCTACTTATTAATAGTTAGTAAGGTAGTTGTTAAGTTTAGGTATGGGGTGGATTAAGGGATCTAAAATATCTTCATGCAGAATAAGCCATTAATATGTGCTTTCTAAGTACTAATAAACAGCCAAAATGCTAGTAAAAGTAAATTAGTTAATAGTGAATAGTGTTGCCTAATTTAGAGTGTTACCGAAATAATTGAAATGTATCCTTAGCCTATAGTTTTCTCCATTCAAGCAGACAGTTTATGGTTGACTAGAAAACAGGTACCCTTGGGCATTACCAAGATGGCCGGCAAATGAAATAACTTTGGCTTTATGCGTTAGATGGTCTATATTTAATAATTTCATTATATTATCTTCATTTACATAGTTTATAATAATGACTTTACATTCTTTACATGCAAACAGCTGTATCTTTGCATTTGCATTTTGATGGAGGCTTGAAGTTTGCACAACACCTCCCTCCTAGGTCATCTTAGGGCCTGTTTTCCATTCCACCTCTCACATGATACTGGAGTACATGACAGCTGAGCCAGGAAAACAGCTGTTGCGTGTAAAGCGATGGCAAACTGATGCTTTTAAAGGAGGGGATGCCACAGTGAAGCCCAATTCGTTGAGTGTGTGTGAGAGAGAGCGACATTGCTTGGTAAATTAATTAGCACGGTGGAATGAAAGACTCAGTCACTCTCACCCAGAGGCAGAGCTGATGCAAGAGATTTGATCACTGGCCATGAATAACTGATAGAAGTGCTGATGGCTGCAAATGTGTGTATTTGCATGTGTGAGTGCATCTACACTTTCAGTTCAGCATTTTCAGACCAGTCTACATCATACATTTGTCATTCTGGACACTAAATTTTAGCAAATTGGATGATGCACTGTTATGAGATCACACATTTTTGTCTTAATCTGATTTACAAATTGGATATGTTCCTGTTACAACACGCTTTGTTGGTCCTGGAACAGCATTCCTGTTAACAAATGGCTGCCGTCTGATTGAAGGTTCATCCAAAAATGAAAATTCTGTCATCATTTACACAAGCTGCATGCTGGTATTCTATTTTGTATGTGTGTGTGTGGATCACAAATAGAAGATTTCTCTTGTTTGAAGAACCTCCATGCTGTTTTTTTCATGAATAACCATTTATAGTCATTAAATCTGCTACAAAATGGAAAAATTGAAGTTGTCTATATTACCCAACACTATATTCACAGTGTTCTGTTGTCACATTATAGTATTGAATGATTAATGGCAGAATGATAGTCATTACTCAGGTCAATGGCTTGTTCATTTTGTCTGAATTGATTAGTTAAATGTAATTCATACTTAATGACTTGAATAGACTGTATCTAAGATGAACATGTTTTTCATTTCTGAATTAAAATTCTGAAATATTGATGTTTTTATGAGGCAAGTTCAAAATTGCAAAATTACATCTTGATATCTTAATGATGAAAAAAGCCTCATCAAATGCATGAAACCTTTGAAAAAAAAAACAAGTTGGCATAGTTAATTATTTATATATTTCTTAAAAATGTTTTATGCTTTTTTGAGAAAAAAAAAATCTTAGCATGTATAAATAAAGAATTCAGTTATATTTATTATTTTATTATTCATTGTATAAAAAATTACTTTATATATTAAAAAATATTGGAGAAAAAATTGTAACACTTTAGTTTAGAGTACAGTTTTCACTATTAACTAGTTTCTTATTTGCATGCATATTACTAGCATATTGGCTGTTTTTCATTACTTATAAAGCTAGGGCCCTATGATTTCCGCGATGAAGTAAACGCGGACGGAATCGCGGAATCCAGTCATAAAAACGGAATTTACAGATTAACGCGGAATGTCACGGAATTTGTCCAAGTTTGGATGAATTAATCAAAAGTAGGTCATTACACTTAAATCAAATCGCGATATGGACTAGTATCTGTAAATATTAAGCCCCAAAAGTCGATTTAAAGCAGATGCGCGGTTTTGTTTACTAGTTACACACACAGCGCGCCTGGCGCTCGCGGTGATTTCAGCGTCTGCTGTCTCAATGAGGACATAAATACATTAACAATATCTCCAAAACTGCTCTGAGAGTCACTTCACCAGCATTTTACCATTTCATTTGAGTAAAACTAGCGTCATATACACACAGAACTTTAAAGGTATTCACGGCAACCCGTCAAAATAAAAGTTTGGTTTAACTTATTAAAGACATTGTGCCAGAAATAGGCTATATTACTGTTATTTAGTAGAATGTACGTAATACTACTACTACTACTACTGTTGAAAAATAATACAACTTAATTTTTTTTAAGAAATAATCACAAAATATTTTAATTTTAATAGTAAATCCCCTTTATTTGCCAAAAATTTAAATGTTTAATTTTCATTAATTAAAATATAAATTAAATCAATGTTTTATGCCTTCATCTGATAACCAGTAAAATTTAAATACACAACACAGAATTTCTGAGAGGGGAAAAAACATTTTATAAGGCTACTGTAAGAATAAATAAAAATTGTTTGTATGCATTCAAATTATTAGACATGCTAATACACAGAATTTGGTAACTATAAAACATAAGGTGAGAAAAAAAAATAAAACATTTCATACGGCCCTAAACATGATGTCATTTTTGTTACACTTTTAAGAAATGAATGTTAAATTGTATAAGTTTCATGATTTTAATTAATTAGACATGCTTTTTGATTAATACAATTTAATTTTACCATTTAAAAGGAGTCCAGAAAAATTAAAATGGGAAAAAACGGAATCCAGAAAAATTAAAACGGAAAAAAATGAATTTAGAAAAAAATAAAACGGAATTTGGGAAAAAATAAAATGTTTTTCTTTGGGCCCTATAAAGCACATATTAATGCCTTATTCTACATGACAATATTTTAGATCCCTTAATCCACCCCATAGGAGTTTGAGGCAAAAGTTCATAGTGACTTGACATGGACACTTATTTGTCACCCAAAGAAAATCATCCTCTCCACTGCAGCTCTCAAATCTTGTTCTTCATTCTATATATTTGACACGTATAAAAATATATATTTTTGCCATTTATTTACAGTATAGTAGCCCAGAGCAGGCTTGAGCCTGGATCCCTGCAAGCCAGAGGAAACTTCCCTCTGTGCCATGGATCTGATAGCTTGTGCTCTTCTGTAATGCAGTACATTCAGATGTGCTTTAATAACAGGGCTGTCAGTAAGACCATGCGAAGAAAAATGGCCACTATTAAAGCAAAGTGAATGTTAAAAAATGCATACTTAATTTTGCACTTTAAGGACAAATTTTACCGCAATCACTAAATGAAAGCAATCACTGTTACTTGAAAGCAGTACAACTGGCTGTATCTTCCTTTTTAATTGGGTCTGTTATCTCTTTTTGTTGGAGTCTAAATGATGGCAGTGACCAGCTCTGTGTCCATACAGCCCACCTCAGCAGTCCTCTGAGGCCCCGACACACCTCCACAGCTTTTAATCGCTTTCCCCTGATTTTTTTGTCCAGCACATAATTTCTTTTCCTTTTACTGCAAGCATTGCTGTGCCTTGTGGTGGGCGGTGTGATCAAAATTTTACCCACAATCTTTATAAGTAATTTATCCCAGTCACAGTATATATCAACATATACAGTGCCCTCCACTCATATTGGCACCCTTGGTAAATATGAGCAAAGGTGGCTGTGAAAATAAATTTGCATTGTTTATCCTTTTGATCTTTTATTCCAAAAATTCACAAAATTCTAACCTATCATTGAAGTAAAACAATTGAAAGTGGGAGGAAAATCTCATAGTGAAATAAATGCTTTCTCTAGTTCATATTGACCACAATTATTGGTACCCAATTATTGCAATGTCCATTTCCCAAGACAACAGCCCTGAGTTTTCTCCGGTAATGCATGAAGAGTTTGGAGAACACCTGATAAGAGATCGGAGACCATTCCTTCATGCAGAATCTCTCCAGATCCTTCAGATTCACAGCTCCATGTTGGTACTACTTCTCTTTACTTCTCCCCAGTCATTTTCTATAGGGTTCAGGTCAGAGGACTGGGACAGCCATGGCAAAAGCTTCATTTTGTGTTCAGTGACCCATTTTTGTGTTGATTTTGATGTTTGTTTTGGTTTACCGTCCTGATGGAAGATCCAACCACGGCCCATTATAAGATTTCTAGCAGAGGCAGTCAGCTTTAGATTTTTTATCTGTTGGTATTTGAGAGAATCCATGATGCCATGCATCTGAACAAGAAGTCCAGGCCCTCCGGTAGAAAAACAGGCCAACAACACTTAAGATCCAGCAGTATATTTAACCGTGGGCATGGGGTACGTTTTATCCCTGTTTCTACTAAACCCATCTAGTGGGTTTGCTGCCAAAAAGCTTTTTAGTTTCATCTGACCATAGAAGCCAGTGTCATTTGAAGTTCCAGTCGTGTCTGACAACTGAATATCTGGATTTTGTTTTTGCATGAGCGAGGAGAATTTTTCTTGAAACCCTCCCGAACAATATGTGGTGATGTAGGGGCTGTTTGATATATATATTTTTAGGCTTTCTGACTCCAAGACTCAACTAATCTCTGCAATTCTCCAACTATGATCCTTGGAGAGTCTTTGGCCACTCAAACTCTCCTCCTCACCGTGCATTAGGACGATATAGACACACGCCCTCTTCCAGGCAAATTTGTAACATCTTGATTATGATTGATTGGAACCTCTTAATTATTGCCCTGATTGTGAAAATGTGGATTTTCAATGCTTTAGCTTTTGTCTTATAGCAACTTTCTCTTTTGTGAAGCTCAACAATCTTGTTCTGCACATCAGAACTTTATTGTTTGGTTTTACTCCTTGTGATGGGTGATTAAGGGAATTTGGCCTTTGTTTTCTTTATATTTATAATCCGTTGGAACAGGACATCATAGCTGGACAATTTCATGCTCCTAGTCTCCCTGGTATGCTAAAAAAAAATGTAAATATGAATGGGAATATACTTCAGAGATATTTTACTCATAAGAATTTCCAGTGGTGCCAATAATTGTTGCCAACATGCATTAGAGAAAAACATTTATTTTATCATGAGATTTTCTCCCCACTTTCAATTGTTTTACTTCAATGATAGGTTAGAATTTTGTAAATTTTTTGAATGAAAGATCAAAAGGATAAACAATGCAGATTTATTTTCACAGCCTCCTTTGCTCAGATTTACCAAGGGTGCCAATATTAGTGGAGGACACTGTAGTTATTTTTGCTGGTAATGCACACACCTTGGGTGTGCTTTATTTTTTAATAATTTAACAGTCTGTAGTCAGTTATTCCACTTATTCTATGGTTACCACGCCTCATTTGTCAGGGTTTTGTCCTTAAAATACTCTTACGTGTAGGACTAATAGTTAACTTGTTTCATCTCAAGCTTTTGTTCTAATTTCAAAATGTCATTTTAGAGCCAGTAACAGAGGCTTGAGCCATTGATAATGTAGTCTAATGCAGCTGTTATAAAAGTGAGAGAGATTATCTTTTTGGACTAAAGAAAACTTCATCTCACCTGATATTTTATTTTGTTTATTTATTTATTTATTTATTGATTGATTGGTGAACAGAAACAAAAGATAAGATTATTTATAACAAAGGAATGATAAGTCTGAAATTAAACATTTTCACTTTATATAACTTTTGAGTTAAAAACCGACAAGTATAAAACATTAAAACTTATATAATAAAACAGATTAAATTCTTAGTCTACTTCTGATTGTTGCACATAACATAAGTTGTATTCTATCCTTGTATTCTGACACCACTAAATGCTTCTGTTTAGCATTTTTCTAATTTAAAGGTGACATATCATGCAAATCTGACTTTTCCAGGTTTCAAGTGCTATAATCAGGTCTCCAGTGCATCTACCAACAAAGGAAACGTGAAAAAGATTAACCCACTATCTTTGTTTTGGTAAGCCTTTTTCTGCAAGCGTCTGAAGAAACGAGCGCGTCTGATCTCGCTCCCCTAGTGATGTTGCAAAGGGATCTCATTATAATATTACCGCCCCTTAATCTGTAGGTTTCCACCCACAGTGCCATCATTTTGATTTTGCAAGTGACAACGGTGTACCAGTTCTAATGCCATGGCGAAAGTTTGAGCAAAACATTTTTGCTGCACGGACGATCACCGAACACTGTTTACAGTCCCAGCCTCAGAGGAGACAACAGAGCAGTGGATTTTTTGATTTATTTACTGTATATTGCTGCTGCCACACAGATCTAAAATAAACATGCAATTTAGTTCCCAGCTGTTTACCTTCACAGACATAACCGACTGTTTTTGTAACTTACGCGTGTTTTTAACGTAAACTTGTGTGAATGAGAACTTAGTACTCTCATGCTGTGACAGCCACTTTCTGTCCATGTGCACTCAAAAAACCGTATATCAGAAGTTTAAACTAATATGGTTTAAAACACATGATTTCAGCACAATAAACATGATAATCAGAACCAAAACAGATGTTTTTAGCAGGTGCCAGCTGTAATGGCGCAGTTCTCTTCTGGAAAAGGGGGCGGGGAGCAGCAGCTCATTTGCATTTAAAGACACATGCTCTAATACAGAGTGTTTCTGCTTCCACTCAAAATAGGCATTTTCAAAATGATATAATAAATTATCTGTGGGGTATTTTGAGCTGAAAATTCACAGACACATTCTGGGGACACCAGAGACTTATATTACATATTGTAAAAAGGGGCATAATATATCACCTTTAATGCAAAATTTGGTAGCACTTTATTTTAGGGTCTCTTAACTAGTTGCTTATTAGCAGGCATATTACTAGAATATTAGCCATATATTAGTAGTAATTAAGCACATATGCCTTATTCTACATCCCTAATCTTACCCAATACCTAAACTTAACAACTACCTTACTAACTATTAATAAGCAGCAAATTAGGAATTTATTGAGAGAAAAGTCTTGGTTAATAGTGAATAAGTGTTCCCTATTCTAAAGTGTTACCCAAAATTTGTCATTACAAGTGAAATTATAACAATCTGAGTGAAAGTTTGTTAAAAGAAAAATACATGATACAGTGTCTTTTCACCTGTCATGTGCAAATAACACAGTCCTGTCCACTGCACTGATATATCTACCATGGTAAACAATATAGCAAAATGTCTACATCATCCGTTGCACCACACCATCATATCACCCAGCCTACAGGAATGCTAAAACATTAAATTACATCACATTTATTCATCACATTACATTTACATTTATTCATTTGGAAGAGGCTTTTATTTGTTATATTGCATTTCATCTAGATTTAATCATCTGGAAGAGGCTTTTATTCAAAATAGCTTGCATTGCATCTGAGCTGAACATTTTTTCACTTCATCCACTCGCTGGAAATCGAACCTATGACCTTTCTCTATAGGAATGCTAAAACAGCAAATTATGTTACATTTCTTTACATTTATGCATTTGGAAGATGCTTTTATCCAAATTGACTTATATTGCATCCGAAATGTACATATTTTCAGTTCTCAGGGAATCAAACCCATGACCTTGGTGTTGCAAGCGCCCTACTCTACAGCAATGCTGAAGCAGTAGAGATTCTGTTTATAATTCTCATTCTCTCAGAATGGAAGACAGTGAGCACCAGCATTCTGCGTGAGTGTGCATGTGGGTGTATAAGATTGTGGGCAGAAATAGAGTGGAAGACACCACAAATTAGTACGTAACGCTTGGACGGCCATTCATCCATTCTCCTCCTAGCCAAATGCCCTGTAACTGTAATTACAAAGAACAGTTTCGCTAGCTTTATTAGAGTTTAGTGCCTCGTTGGATTTGGACAAAGTGTTTACCTTTTTTTTTGTTTTGTTTTTTTTGTTATCCTGATGGGCCAAATGCAACCCTGTGTAAACATAGCAAATAAAAAACTGTTTGCAGGAAGAGCTCTTGAATTATATGTGGCACACAGATTTTGCTGAGCCTTTTGTCGTTTATGTTATGAAGTTTTGATGTATTCATAGTTGAGATCGTCTGACATCCAGAGCGGCTGTGCTTTGCCGAGAAACGCTGACTGTTTGATTAAAGCGCGTTTCTGAAAATCTGTTAGCTGGCGTTCGTCTGGTGTGCGATGCACTTGCACAAGCAGCACGTCGTACTGTCATTCAGAAAAAGTCACCCCTCACTGTAAAGTGTGTTTCTTACTCCTTTTACACTTGTGGGTGGGATGTAAGGAGACCCACGGTGTGCTCAAACGGTTTATGATGTCATTTAAGTTAGTTTAAAGAGTCGGGCTTTCCTTTAGGGAGAGGAGTGGTTGTAAAGAAAGGGAGAGTGAGGAAGTGAACATAAAATTCATTATTCATCTGGCTGCGAGGAAAGCTGTTCCATAATTCATCCTGTTTCAGCAGCAGAATTAGAGAGATATGCGCAGCTCAAAGGCTGTCCGGGCTTCAAACAGGAGTTAGGCCCAGCTTCTCAGTCGTAATCTCTGTCGCCACCTCGCCTGTCACTCAGATGTTTCATGTAAAGATTATGCAACTTCCAACAATAATCCAGTGATTTTAATGCCTATAAAAGAGAAATAAAAGGTATTTCATCTTGTGATTATTTCTTCATTTTATTTGGAACTTGATAGATATGATTATTCATAATAAATGAATAAATTATTGATGTTTATATATATATTTAAATGATAAATGATAAATAATGTGCCGTGCAAACTGTGGGGTCAGTGTGAATTATTATTATTATTATTTTTTTTTTATTTTATTTTTTTTTTCAAAACATTTAACAGTTTTATTCAGCTAGGATGCATTAAATGACAGTAAATACATTTAGAATGTTAAAAACAAATTACATTTTAAATAAATATTGTTCTGTTGAACCTTCTATTAATCAAGTAATCCTGAAAAATACTAAGCAGTTTTAACACCTAAAAAAAAAAAAAAAACAGAAATATTTCTTGAGCACAAAATATTAGAATGATTTCTGAAGGATTATGAGTAATGATGCTGAAAATTCAGCTTTGATCACAGGATTAAATTACATTTTCAGTTATATTCAAATAGAAAACAGAAAATAGAAAATAGAAATAATAATTTTATTATTATTATTATTTTTCTTTTTTCATTGTAATAATATTTCACAATATTCCTGTTTATCCCGTTTTATTCAGATCAAATTAGTGCAACCTGGTTGAGCATTAGAGACTTCATCCAATCCATAGATGTCCATTGTAAATGTACGCTTGTATTTACTAACTTAGGGACCAGTTTAAATTATTTTCTGTGGTAATCGGTTCCTTTAATGGATTGTACAGTGGATAAAGTCTTGGCTCATGTAGCTGACCCTAGATCAGCAGAGTCTGTCCCGCTCTGTACTGCATTCAGCACATGATTAATGGAGAAATGATTCAGTGCTGAACGACACAGACATTTATTTGGAACTTCTGGAACATGGAAATGAGCCTTAATAGCTTATATTAATCACTCATACACGTCAGTAATCGCCCAGTTCCTGTAGTGACATCTATAAATGTAAACGACTACTGGGATTCAAAGATGTGTTTATAAATAGGCTTGTTTATGTGTGATAAAAGCTCTCTTCGAAATCTAGTGAGTGCTTATTTAGTGAGCATTTTAAAGCACGTTACCACAGAGACAGCCATTCCAAAATGTAGAGAGCATGATCATGCATTTTCACAACATTCTAAAGCATCATTGCATGTATCTTAGAGAAAACAATGTAGTGAGACAAAATTGGGGGTGGGGGGTAAATAAGATGGTAAATAAAATGTCACTAGTAAAAAGTTTGGAATAATTACAATGATTTTTTAAAAATGTTTTTGAAAGAAAACTTTTGTACTCACCAATGATTTATTTATTTAATCAAAAATAAAGTAAAATTATTACCACTTAAAATAACTGTTTTCTGTTTGAAAATATTTGGGTAACACTTTAGAATAGGGAACACTTATTCACTATTAACTACGAGTTTTCCCTCTAGGGCTGTCGCGATAACCGCAATATCGCAATACCGCGCTATTGACTAGCATAACCGCAGAGGAATGCAACAACCGCAGCAACCGTGATATTTCCGTGTTTTTTTTTCTTTCTTTTTCCCTTCTTGTTTTACACTTTGTGCATGTGTACTGAATATTAGTAATGATAACAATGTGTACCATGCTGATTTGTACAGAGGCTCAGTAAATTTGCACTTAACAAGCCTAAACGGACAGCGAATGAGAGAGATCGACTGATCGCGTGCGATTACCTGCGTCTGTCCTTCGAGTCATGTATATTTGTGAAAACAGGTTGTCATGTCCAAGGAAAGCGAAATCTGTTTTAGCATCGACGCATTGCTGGTCAGCTGAGCCTTTAAAAGTGGTGCTCATAGTTAAAATGATTTCAACAGCGTGTTTCATTACATATCCCTTTGAAGGAATCAGCGCTTTTGAACGTGTAGTTGAATGAACGGTTTAAAGACTCACGCAAAGACAGTCTCTTGACGCCACCTTGTGGCGAAACAATGAAACTGCACTG
>JAFVLL020010032.1:0-17252 GCA_021397915.2 Tor tambroides | reverse complement strand
GTTGCGTTTATAATTTTGTTCAGTGTAGAAAACAGTTCTTTTAAATTGCAATAATTATGTTCACAATATTATGTTGTTTTTTACTGTATTTTTCATCTAATAAATGCAGCCTTGGTGAGCACAAAAATGTTTTCCAAAAACATTACAAAATTTTAATTATTTCAACTTTTGACCGGCAGTGTACAGTATTACTGGTGCATACTTTTCAGTGTGACTTATCTGCATGCTCTTTTCTGATTGGCAGAGCATATGCAGAGGCGGGGTCTTCAGTCAAGCATGAGGAACAGATGAAGGAGGAGGAGCCTCTGAAGGATGTGGCGGAGGAGGAGGAGTCAGACGGCGCTCTCGAGTCAAGTAGCGGGGGGGAGGAAGATGAGGCGGGCTCAGAAGGGAAGAAAAAGAAACAAAGAGTCGGCTTCCGTGACCGCAAGGTGATCAATGCACAACATGTACATCATCTCAATCGCATCATGATGAGGTCAGGTTCATCCAGCCATTATCTGATGAATTCATCTGGCTTCGCCATGTGCAGACGAAATGTGAACCCTTCACATCTAATCATGCAAATTCACAGTCATGAAATCAACCTGCAAATTTCTGAATTGGGTTTTGTCTGATATCAAGACTATATATATCCCATCAGTGGGAACGTGGCAGAGCGACAATAGCAGAGTTAATGAATTGCAGCTGACATTAACTGTGGGGAAAATGAGATATTAAAGCAGCATCTGGGACAGGCAAGTGTGGGACTTGCTGATTAAAGGGAAAGAGCATAAAGGATGAGAGACATAAGAAAATGAATGACGCTGTTGTTTTGCTCAGTAGATGATTTGTTCCTTTTAAATGGGGCACATAAAAAAAGGCCTTTCCTAATATACTTTGATGGTCTAAGTAATAATACATTTCACAACCAATGTGAGTAGGAATGCAAAACAATTAATCTTCATATTTTTCAGCCTTTTGACAGCATTCTATTTTGATATTTGCTGAGCCACTTTTTTTTTTTTTTTTTGATAAACCATTATTTCAACCAAACAATATCCGAACAGTTACTGTATTTAAAAGTGCTTCAAAAATAAATAAGTGAAAATGAAATAGTTCACCCAAAAATTATGCAGAGTACCAGTGAGGTTTGTTCTCGTAAGCACATTCGAGCTTCTGCAAGAACCAATTAGGTTTGGTCTTGCATGTCAAGCAAGTATAGTTGAGCTTCCATTTACCATATTTGGGGGCAGATTTACTAAACAGGGCAAATTAGCGTTAGAGCGCAATTCTATAAAAGTGCCGATGGGAAGGGGAAAATTCTGCGGGTGATTTACTGACAATGCGCACATTAGAGCACAGATGCATCCAGATCATTTCCATAATGACCAGCGCAATCTACCAAGAGCAGCGCAAATTACCGCCTGCTTTAAAGGGTTAGTTCACCCAAAAATGAAAATTAGCCCATATTTTACTCACCCTCAAAGCATCCTAGGTGTATATGACTTTCTTCTTTCTTCTTAAAAATTATCCTGGCTCTTCCAAGCATTAGAATGGGAGTAGGCGGGTGTTTTTGTTCAATAGGCCAAAAGTAGTCAAATAAAGTGCGTGCAATTGAATAAAGTGTGGCTCGCACGGCTCCGGGGGGTGAGTAAAGAAAAATATCCATATTAAGATTTGTAAGAAAAATATCCATATTAAAAATGAGATAAACAGTTTTTTCTCACTTCTGCTGACTGTCATACGTGCAAGCCGTTCCGGGCAGATGACGGAGGACTTAGGCGTCACACATGTGCCGGTGATTAGTGACGAACGCAGAAGCGCGGAGGAGAGACAGCAAAACAAAATGCCGGTCACGAATTAGAAGCACACAATGAGGATTTGTAAAGAAGAATGTAGAAGGATTTCAATTATAAGCCAAGAAGAGACTGGTTTTCCTTTGCTAAAGTAAGGAAACTTTGCTTCCTTTGCTCCTGTAAATAAACTCACGAGACTAGCATATCTCACAGGCGCTTGGCAAGTCTTACGTCATCCGCCGGAATGGCTTCCGCGTATGACAGATAGCGAAAGTGAGAGAAAAGTATTAAAGGGTTACTCCACCCCAAAATGAAAATTTTGTCATTAAATAGTGGCACGAATACCAGTAATTTGACGAGCACAAATGTTAGTAAATCGTGTTGCGTGATTCATTTTTAATACTTTCCTCCTGTAAACTTTGCGTATGAAAGGGAAACTCCTACAAATGCATATTCAATAAGGTCAGGTGCAAAAATAACTGTCCACACCTTTTCAGCGCTAATTCTTCACTGCATGTTTGTAGTAACTGCTGACAGTGATATTTTAACGCCAAAAGACGGTTTGCGCTGGAGCAAGCTGTTAGTAAATCTGGCCCTTGATGTGCTCCATATATGTATGTTAATCAGTGTTTAATTGAGTTAAAAAATAATAATATCTGTTCATCATATGAAACAATCATGTCTGTTAAGTAGACTTGGATTGAACCACTCAATTCATATAGATTATGTTTTTCCTTTTTAAACAATTTGAAGCACGAAAGGGAATTGACTTACAATGGACCAACAGGAATCTCAGGTGTCATAAAAAAAAAAAAAAATTGTCATATGTGTTACAAAGATGAACGAACAAAAGTATTATGGGTTTCAAATGAAACGAGGGTGAGAAAATGATTACTATATGTATATGTATATATATTTATGGTCAATGAAATGACGCCTATATTTTCTGTCCGATTGCATTTTTTCAGTTAAAAATTGGTATAAATGTATACAAAAGATGCCATATATAAGAAGTACCTCTCCCACATATGTACCAACTTTAATTTTTCAAAAAACATTAGTTATTTGTAATTTTTCTGTTATTCAAAGTGTCAAAACATCATGTGGTGCGGCCGTCCGGCGATAACTGTTGTTTTGGAAACATCTTTGAAATTACCCTAAATTTATTCAGATTAATTTTCTGCACTATTTGGCATGTTTTCCAAAGTGTTTTGGAATAAAATTGCAAAGCATTTGTATTTATATTTCCGTCATAGTATTCAAACAAACTTTGTCCGATAATCTCCATTTTGTGAAATATCATGTGGTGCGACCATCAAGAAACTACCATTTTGGTACTTTTATGTTGAAATCCATTCAAAGATAGGACGTTGCATCATATAACAATTTGCCAAGGACCCATGGAAGCATCAAGCAGGTTTGTAACTCTTTCAAATTTGGAAAAAACATAACCTTTTTAATGGCTGGTATGTAGTTACCACATTTGGATATCATGTGGTATGACCTCAAAAAAAACAAAACAATGAATATTAAGTTATTTCTACAAGCATTTATTTTAATTATAAATTTCATAGTGACCTTTCATGGGAAGCTAGCTTGTTTTGTTTAGTTGGCTAATTCTGTGCTTGCAAATTTTGACTGAATTTGAAAATATCATGTGGTGTGAGTGACCAAATATCATGTGGTGCGACCACTGCAAAGTGTTTTCCATTATAGATATATGTCCCAGATTCACAGTTTTTGTGCTTTTATATTCAATTAATGGTTTATATACACAAAATACTTTATTTTAATATCATTTGGAATAGATTTTTATGCAGTTTGGGTCATTTCGAGCGGTTTATGTGTAATCTTTGTACAATATGAGAAAAAATGCAAAAAAAAAACAGGAATTTAGAGCATCTAATTTTAGTTTGGTAATTATGCATTTATTAGTAATTTATTATATATTTATTAATAACTATTTTAATCTATTTTACCAGATTCCACTGCCAAGCAAAGTAAAATAAACGCTCACCATAGGCAGCATGTTAATTCTGACCCTGCAGTCAAGCACAAACTCCAGATGTAATTTTCTGCTGTAAGAAAGATGTTTATAATTTCATCTCAGAACCTAAGCCAGCAACTCTAAATTAACCCTTAGCAAAGACCCGCCCTTAGTTACTGTTGCTACATCAGACAAACCATCCGACAAACCATGGCACTTTTATGCCACACATCATGTTCTCATGCAGTGAAAAATACATCATGGAGCAAAGAAGACACTGACAATACGCTGACATACAAGACAGAGCAGGTTACTTTTGGTATTAAACAAAGTCTCAGAGTTCAAATTTTGTCATTTTTTTTAAAGAAATTCAAACAACAAATACTGTTTTGTGGCTCTTTGTGTCATGAAAGATCGCTGTAGCACCTCAGTTCAAGCGGCATGTGACCGATCATCTCTTACTAGTTATAGCAGAAAATAAACATGAATGAACATCAGAAGCTATCTTGTTTCAACTGTGAAAAGATGTCAATAAACACTATTTTTCAAATTCAAGTCCACCGACGTTAATCTACTCTCCTGTCTGGTTTGTTTGTCGGACAAAAATGGCAGATTTGGCATTATGATTGCTCAGATTGCCTGTTAATCAAACTCCCGGCGAAGGGTCAATTGAGCAGCCAAGGTTGGGCAAAGTTTAGAAATAACTGGGTCTAAAAAAAATTACTGCAGTTAATGCCATATACTGAACTTTTCACACGTTTCTTTAAATAGATTTTTAATGATGTAAGGTTTTTGTGTCATTTGGAGCGACCACTCATCGTGTGGTGTGACGAATAATAGCAATAACTGTATTAAATTAAAAATAAATTATCTAATTTCTGTGGCTGAAATATGAATCACTGCTATAGTATGCTTAAGTGAATGGTATTTTAAAAATATTTTTCTCAGTTTTATGCAATTTACAGAAAAAATAAGTCTGCTAACTACAATTAAGAAGGCAACTCTGAAATTATACAACAAAAATATGAGATCATTATGTACAAAAACTCAAAAGAAATGCAAATACTTTGTTTCTAAACACTTCAATTACTGAGAAGATCTGAAAAAATGTTAAGCGTGTTAATGAAATTAATTAATTTTAATATAAATCATGGTCGCACTACATGACATTTTTTTAAGGCTACGGTTGATTCATCTAGATGAAAAAACACTAAAATCACTTAATTTAAAATTTTAATATGAATTTATGTGTACACAACCTTCTTAAAGTTTGAACAGTTACAAAATATATTATTTTTTGCATTTTAAAATTTGCCTGTCAAAAATTCTTATACGTCAATGACCCATATATATATATATTTCTTTAAAGGTGTAGTAGCCAAAAAAGTGTGTTTATAGAAATAGAAGTGCAATAAAATTTGGCTTTTGAGTGTAGAACATATTTCCTCGAAACAGAAGCTCTACTGTTGGACGGTGTCACAGTCAAAGAGGAATTCCCCCTCGAACAATCAGAAGTGTCTGTCCAGTAGTGCCACTGTTATTTGTGTTTGCTAAACATTTTGTAGATTCATGTTGTTTATTTTAAGTGTGCTGTACGGCGTAAAGCACTGTGTATCCCGAGCCTATTTATCACCATAATTGGCTTTGGCTTTTACACATCTTTGTGGATGATGGCTGTTCACTGATTGAATTTCTGGACATGGTTACTTAGGCGATGTCTTGTGGTTGTTTTTGTGTATGCGTTCTTTAAAAAAGGACAGAATTTATCAGGATGATTTATTTTTGCTACTGTGTGTCCTAAAATAGCAAGACGCTGCAGCGGATGGCAGTGGTTCAGACCTTTTTGTTTAGAACCTAATCATCAAATTTCATCATAAACTGAGAAACAGGGAGGGAATGTAGGTATTCTCTGAAATATGGATGCAGTATTAAAATAAACAGCATACATCAAACCAGCAGCACATTTAGAGTGAAGTTGATTCGCTGTAGGATGGTGGGGCTCTGCCTTTGATGGATGAGGCCATTCATCATGCAGTGGGGTACATTAGACAGCTGACTCTGTTTACACAAGCACTGCCCTCCAGGCCACGTCTTCAACCAATAGGGCTCATTCATGAAACACAAACAGAACCAATTTCTGTGTAATATTTGAAGACTCAATGGTATAACCTTCTAACATACAGTTGTAACCGTATTTGAGGAGTTACTAAAAATAGCAAATATAATGTTCATAGAGTAACTACCTAATCCAAAATTATCCGAAATGGGCATCACCACATGCCATGGATATTCTGTTCTAAATAATTAAATCTATACATCTGTATATAGTTTATTCCGCTGATGTTTCATGATTTAGTCCCACTGTGTATTTTGTTAACATGTTCTTTTGTGTTGTGTTTCGGTATGTTTCCAGAATTATCAGTGTCATTTCTCAGTGTCCCCATCAAAAAGAGTCATTTTGAAGTGTCATATTGATAATCTTCTTAAAGCACTCGGAAATTGGAATATTATAAGAAGAAACTAATAAGCAAATACGTTTTGATGGGTTTAAGTCATTCCATCTCATCCCTGTCCTGTCCGCATGAACGAAAACACATCTCACTCAAAACTCTCATCTTGTCGTTTAAAAGAAGAACAATTTCTTTCAGAATGAGTATTGATCCATTTAATCCTGGTTCCTATAGTTTTATTGATAATGGATGCCTCGTTTGAGATGTACTTTAATTTTTAGCTTCATTGATATTTTCTGTAATTGATTTTTTTTTCCTTTGTCCTAAATACAATTTGGACTATGGCTTCATTAACAGCCAATGGAAAAATAATAACGGACTATTCATTCATTCATGCAGGAACAACTTTGCCAATTGTATCACATTATGCTAATAATAATATAATAACATTTTAATGGCTATAATGTTTTTATTCAGATATTCAGAGACAAAAATCAGTAAATCATTCATGGGTGATTCCCCTGAAAAGTGTAAACATAGCGTCACTGTGGTAATATTAAAACATTACTCTTTTTTTTTTTTTTTTTTTTTTTTTTTTTGAGCAGCTGGCCTGCCCGACACAGCCACAGTGACTCCAGTGGCTCCAGGTTCAGGGCCATCTGTTAGATGGGAAATTAGTCAGGAAGCCCATTTGAAAACTATTGTTTCAGTTCCATTTGGTGCATAAATGACACACTTGAGGTTTAAACATTAGTGAGTGTGTAGAGGACCTCAGGATTGTTATAATATTTTTGTAACTATAAATTAAATTTATAAAATAGCCTACACTGTAACAAAAACACAGTTGGAGTATTACATAAACATTTTCTCCCTTTCTGCTGTACCTCTTAAGACCTCTGTGCACAGTAAACACCCTTTTTTACATATGAAATGAATAACAGCATTTATAAGTTATCATACAAATAATAATCTTTTTTGCAATGTTAATTACTGTCACACCCTTGGACTTTTTGTTATGTTTTCATCCCTCATGTGTTCATTGACCCAGTTTCTGTCTCTCTTTGATTACTTTAGTTAGTTCACCTGTGTCTTGTTAATCATCTTCACCTGTCTGTCCCTTGTTAACTTCCCTTCTTAAGTTCCTGTCTGGTCAGTTTGCCTTTGTCTGGTCTACTATGTCCATACGTGTGTTTCCTGCCTGCCTTTTTGTGGATTTACCTTCTGTTGTATTAATTAAAGACTATTTGCCTTCATCTTCTTCGTGTGTGTTCTCTAGACACCGTGACAACTGATAGTCGACTTGTATAACAGCTGCAGTTCAGTCAACTAGTTGACTAGTCTTGCACATCCCTAATGTTAATATTACCTTATTACAAATTCATAAAATAAAAAAAATAAGACTAAAAATATGAAAGCCATTTCCGCCACTGAATAAAAAAAGAAAATAGAGACTTTTATCTTACAATTCTGACTTTTTCCAGAATTGTGTGATATAATCTTGCAATTGCGAATGATAAAGTCCGAATTGCGTGATAGCAATTCTGAGAAATAAAGTTGCAATTCTGAGAAATAAAGACAGAATTGCGAGATATAAACTATAAAGATTATACCTTGCAATTCTGACTTTATAACACACAATTGCAGTTTATAAAGTCAGAATTGTGATATGAACTTGCAATTGTAAGAAAATAGTCTGTTTTCCTTCAGAATTGGACTTTTCAGTTCTAATTTTATATCTCAATTGTGAGTTTATATCATGAAAGTGTAAGAAAAAAGTCAGAACTGCAGGATAAAAACTCGCAACTGTGAGAAAAAAAGAATTGTGTAAACTACCATTTCTGAGAAATAAATTCACAGTTACATTTTTTTTTTCTTTTTATTCAGTGGTGGAATTGGGCTTCTATATTAAAAATGATCAGATGATCAACTTTTAAAAAAATAAACGAGCCATTTTTTTTTTTTTTTTTGAGAGGGAAATAAAGAGCTTCAGGTGCTACACAATCAGAATCGGCTTAAAGTTAACAGATTTAACAGACAGCATTTTACTCTTATATTGCTAGTTCTGCTGTTTAGTGATATTAGTGTCTGTCTGCTGCCTCCATAATTTTAAAGCCTTACTTTAGCCAAATTTTAAGGCATCAACGCATGTATCCATTGTGCACAATACTATTTGTATGATACACTGTGTTGAAACCTTTGTAGAGGATTTGGAATCATTTATGAGATTCCATTTCCTTAACAAGACGTCTTACAGGGTTTGAAACGGCCAGTGTTTTTATAGCACAGCAAACTCTCAAAAGATCAAGGAAAGTGCCTTTTGTGTGAGTGTGTGTGTGTGATGTATGCTGCTAAGTATGTCCTTGCTTTGGTGCTTGTGCGTGTTTTTCTGTTCCCCTCATTGGTGTGCCAATGTCATCTGGCATCACTGCCAGCCCACTGTGTCTGCCAGTTAGATGCCAACCTGTCTGTTTCTATGAAACATAGCGTTTCCATCTGAAACAGAGCAGGAGCCGTGACACTTGCCCCCACACACAAGCCTCTTTCTGTCTGAATGATGTCATACAGATGGCAGTTAGTGATGTAAAGAGCGACTCATGTGCAAGTTATGCACATTTGCTCTCATTAAACAGACAGGCAGCATGCATCATATTCTCCTATTATTATTTTAGAGACATTTGAGCCGCCTGCTTCAGTGCCTGGATCAGTTTGCAGCTTTTACTTTGACATAGCACATGCTCAAGTGCTGGAAGAGTGTTTATTGTATGAGATGAAATTTAACTCTCTATAAATGCCAACTCATGTAATCATGTCCTTTAATATTTCAAAACCATGTTTGTATCACCATCGCTTTAAAAGAAAAACTACATTAGCATTTCGGTAACAGACCAATTCTCACTATTAACTAGTTGCTTATTAGCATGCCTATTATTAACATATTGGCTATTTATTAATTTTTTAGTGTTTGTTATAAAGCACATATTCTGCATGACCATATTCAACATCCCTAATCCTACCCAATACATAAACTTAACAACTACCTTACTGACTACTTATAAGAAGCAAATTAGAATGCAAGTTAATGGCGAGAATTGGACCTTAAAATAAAGTGTCAAGCATTTCCTGAAGGAAGTATCAGTACTTGCAAGGCAACAACAAGAAAGTATGATTTAGATTTTAGGTTTTGGTTCAGTGTAAATGAAATCGCTTCAGAGTTGCTGTGCAGTTGTCATGACAATCAGTGCGTGTGTCGTTATCTGTCAGATTTATGTGAGCAATGAACACAATAAAGCACTTTCCACATCTCAATAAGTGTACTTCCCTCCTATATAGTATTCAAAAGCTGCAAGTCAGATGAATAGTGTGTTCAAATAAACAGCCAAATTCGAGAATTTGGGGAAAAAATGGTAGAAAATTCAGACTCAAAAGTCAGTTGTATGACTTTCTTTCTTGTGTAGAACATAAAAGATGATATTTTGAGGAATGTTTTTACTATTTCTGACAATGTATTGAAAGTCAGTGGACTCCAAAACACCATTAGACCCCTTTGACTTTTATTATATGGACAAAAAAACCTCACTTTTTTCAAAATGTCTTTTTTGTTACACAGAAGTAATAGTCAACATCCCTCAACCTTTATATTGCAGCGTGTTCAGAGCAAAATAGAGAGCAACTGAACAAAACCGAAGGCAAGAGTTTTTAGCACCTGAACAATTTTTAACTTGACACGGCGTCTTAAAAACACAACACTTATGGTGCAAAATCCTGAAATAATGGTGAGGCCCAATGCAGTGACCAAGTATGTTCTTCTGACGCAAGTATAAGCTAAAAATAAAAAAAAATAGCAGTGTTGCACAGTGACCTCAGGAAATTCAGGGTTTGATTGACAAGTACAGTTTCACATTACAAGCATCACTTACTGCAGACATTCAGGCAATATCCTGAACTCCAATTTATCATCACTTCATCTTGCAATTACAATCACTTCTGTTGTCTAATAGTGGCATTCACTGACACTCAATTAGCTTCGAAAATTGCGTTAATTAGCCTACAGTAGCCTGCATTATGAGTCACTCGCAAAATGGGCATTTGCAAAAGACAGCCAGATAGTGGAAAAGAAAGCATCATCAAAGGCTGGATGAGAATGATTAAACTGACCTCTGTTTCTGCTCATTTTGATGATCTTTATTCAAAAATACAGACACATCCATCACAATAAGAGATGCAAACTGCAGTAATGGCTCTAATTTAAAAATTAAATTGTCTCAATTAATGGTTGCCAATCAGTTAAACATTTTAATGGCATGATATGATGAATAAATGCCCCCGAGTAAAGATCATTTAAAATATTACATTATCGAGGCCAAAAAATCATTTAATAGACATCACAAATATAATTCATTCATATAATTGAACGTAAGCCCACAGATCTTTGCAATCCATTCAATTAAGTTTGTCAGTCTCACATGATCACATGATGTAATTGACAGTTATTGTCTAAATATTTCAGATACACAAACTGGACATTTTCATGCACAAGATAAATTATACAGAGTTTTACTTTCATAGCCAACCTGGAATGGAGGATTTTTCAGTTAATATATGCCATGTCGCCTCAGGCTATTAATAACTTTTAGGCTGCTCTTGATTCATAACTCAAAACAAAATTGGCTGCTGTTTTGCCATTGTTGCTGATATGACAGCCATAATGACAGGTTATTCTAGTGATCAGAGGGTTAGATTTCCTTTCCCAAGGAGCTTTATGTGCTCCTAAGTTAAATTTAGGAGGCGCATTAAAAAAATTTGAGCAATGCAAATTTTTCAAATTAGGTGTTTTAGCTTTAAAAGGGGATATAAGGAACATTTACAAGCACAATTATTAACTTATCAGAATACAGAAAGTACACAAAGTTTTTAAATAATTTTGCTTCAGACACTATTTAATAGGCTAATTATGTAATTAGTTATAGTCCCATTAAACTGTATGTACATTAGGTATGTACAGTATCAAATTTTCACAATAGTCATTGAAGCTTTTGTCACGGTATATGTTTTTTTTAATCACAATATATAATTTCTGAAAATGAAAAAAAGTCCTCCTAACAGGTTAAATAACTTTATTAAAGATCCTTTACTAAAGAAAGACTTATTAAAAAAAAATACACAAAAATATAAAAGTGTTTCAAGATTAGAGTGCAAAAGATTGTTCAAATGAACGAAAAAACAATAGGTAACACTTTACAATAAGGTCCCATTTGTTAACATTAGTTAAAGCAGGTTAACATTAACTAACAATGTGCAATAGCTAATTGTCGCAGTAGTTAATATTCTTTGTTAATGTTGATTAATAAAAATACAACTATTAGTTAATGTTAGCTCCATTGAATAATATTAGCAGACACAACTTTTGATTTTATAATGTATTATTAAAAGTTGAAATTAAGATGAACATTATTAATAAATGCAGTCATTGTTTTTTCATGCTAACTAATGGAACCTGTTAAGTGTTACTGAACAATAATAACGAATCAGTCAATATAGTGGATAGGACATGTTTTAGGTTAGAAAAAAAATGTTTGATAATAAATAGCTCATTAAGCCTTTAAGTAATAATTATTTGATGCTATTGTGAAGACTAAAGCGAATATAAATATCTAAATGACTGTGAGTGTGAAACATTAACGTACATTTTTAGGAAAGTAGAGCAGCTGCTTTGTTTACAAGTTACCGGGGTAACAGCAGCGGCAACGCCCTCTAGTGAATGAACATTCATTCTCTTTAACTCGCTCCGCTTTTCTTCTCATCTGTGCTCATTTAAATTAAACCGTAGCCTTTTTAAAGTTCAGTAATCACGAGGCTGTATCGCAATTTTTTCATAAATAAACTGAATAAATTAATACGTTTGTTATAGGCTACTGTATAAGTTAGGCTGTTTTGTATTTTGTATTGTATTCGCACTCGTGCTCCTAAATACATTTTCCAGTTCGCACACATCTATTTTTAGTCGCAAATGCGAGTGAAATGCTCGCACTGTCGAGCCCTGATTCTAGTGATCAGAGGGTTAGATTTAGTTATGTAAATGACCAGCCTTGGCAGGCTATACCTATCTAGCATGCTTTATTATATTTTAGTATTATATTATTTATTCAAAGCAGTCTTATATAATATAAAGTTGATCACAAAGTGCTATATAGGTTGCAGATTTCACTAATGCATTACTACTTCACAGCTTCTTTTCCACTAATGACTATTACCTACTCAGAAAATAGCTGCAGGTGTTACCAGGATGGGCACAGAGTGCACTGACTTGCCTTAGGTATTTTTTTAGTACTACACATATATTCAGAACCTCAGACCTCGATCCAACTCACAGTAAAGCTTCAGGCACTTCTGACTGAGACTGATACTTCTGTCTGTAAGTCCCAGTACACTTTAACGCATAGCAGACTTTTTATTTCTAATTTGTTTTAAAACAGCTCACATCAAAAATCTCTTTTTAACACTTTTTCTGAAACCACCTGACACCAATTTGCTATTAAACATTCACTTTTCAAAGTCCACTGAATTCTTTTCCTCATTGTAAATGCTTTGTAATGTCAGATTATGAAGGTAAATGGTTGTAAACTTAAAATCATTTTGTTAAATATTTTGCTATAAAAAAGCCATATAATTACTTTTGTGCCACAACAATTGAATTGGTGAATCATTTTATGCATCTGTTCATTTACACAAAATGATTCATTACAATGTTATATGAGTGAGACAGGACATTATACAGGGGTAAACAGCAGACCAAATCAAAAACAGCAATATCGTTTGGTTACGCTACAACGCTACTTGGATAAAGTAGCTTGCTGTTACTGTAAAAACTACAGAGTTTTAGAAACACCTGAACTACTGTCACGCTAGAAAAAAGGTTGATTTTATAGTATAAAAGAGAAAGTTAGGCAGCTAGTTCCCAACACTGATATTGACTGTAAGTGTGTGTTTCTGTGTGTGTGATACAGGTGATGGAGTATGAGAACCGGATCAGAGCTTACTCCACCCCAGACAAGATATTTCGCTACTTTGCCACCCTGAAGATCATCAATGAGCACGGAGACGCGGAGGTGTACATGACACCACAGGACTTTGTGCGCTCCATCACACCCAATGAGAAACAGCCAGAGAGTGAGTTTCAGTCTTTCTTGACCAGGGTTGGGCAAAATTCAGAATTGAATATTCTAACTGGCCTCATCAGACAGGATGTTGAATTGGAATCACAGGAAGAGGCATTGAAAGATACAGCATTGAAAAGAAATTCAGCAGTCAGCTGAGAATCAAAATTATTATTATAATTTTTTTGACTATGTCTGTTTATTCTCTAATATGTAGATTTTTTTCTCAGGTGAAACTACTGTTATTTTCTCAGATTCAATACTGTTAAAAAATAAGACAGCCATCAAAAGATAAGATATGTTTATGGGTGACAAATTAGTGAAAATTGGAAAAACAAATAGTGAAAAAAAAAAAGTGAAAAATTAACTTGCAGCAGTTAAAAATATTTACAATTTAATTTTGGTTTAATTCTACTTAATTAAATTCAAATTCTACAAACTGCTCACTGCATTGTTTTAAATTCAAATTCAGGAGTTTGAAAGGCATTCAGTTCAATTCTGAATGCTGCACAACCCTATTTTGCTCATGTATACAAACATCACACACCAGTCATGTCTCTTCGTGCTGAGTTTCCTTCTGTATCTGTAAATAGCTCTAAGCTTGACACACTCATAAATACACTGGTAGCCACTGGCTTTGGAGCGGCGTGACTTCCTCGCTCATTTCCTGTGCTCTAATCCAAGTCTGTAACATTCCTCTGAGGGCTGAAGCTCTGATATGGGGGTTCAATACATCATGGGTTTTTGACCTGCCATGATCCTAACATAGCAGTGAAGACAATTGAAATCTACTTCACAGACAGGTGGCACTGTAGTGTGAAATTCAAACCATTGTCACAGTGTCGACCCAGATCTACCAGCTGACAGGGTCATGCTCATCTGCCAAACCAGGGCTACATTCCACAGTTGTTATGCCCTTCACTTCGCTGACCTGCCTATGTCTCACGAACATGCTCTAGTGCCCACCACTGCAGAAACAGAGCGGCCGAAGCCCTTGATCACTAGAAACCCGCTATGAATCTGATTTATTATTTACAACCAATGGATGCAGGTTCAGTGCAGATCCTCTGTGAGGTCACAATCAAAGTTGAATTTTGGGAGATGGAGCTGCATGAATATGAGTTGACTCAAAATTTGACAGTTTTGAGGATCTTTCAGCAGAAACTTCTTTCTCAGGGATTCCCCTCAAGAGAAGAGCTTAGGGAAGTGAGTGGGTGTATGTTTAAAGTCAAATGGAAAGCAGCCCACAACTTAAAATCCAAAACAACTATGTTGCCTTTTTTGACATATTCCGTTGTATGCTGATGTATTCTGTACCATAACCGTATAAAAAACATTAAAAATATGGTCGATGTACCACCTGTCAAATCAACATGACATTACATCCAGTTTCAGTTGCAGTCTTTATAAATACTGTTAATCAAATACCCATACGCGTACTATTAAATACCCATTTGGCACTTTGTTTCTACTTTTTATATATTTTCTTCTTTTTTTATTGAAAATAAATGCCTCTGTGATCTGATATGTGGTGAGAAACAGGAGAAGAAGAGGATCTGAAAAAAGCAACTTCGAGCATCAAAAGCTAAAACTATTTTTACTCTCTATGCTACTATATCAGTTGCCAGCTTGGATTCTTTTGTAATTTTGTGTGGCTCAACCAGACAAGCTATATTTTAACCCATGTTGCCAGATAATGTAGCCTATACTTTGTCAATAATGTGGGATAATATGCTTTCCGTGGATTTTCACAAATCGTTTTGTTTGAGGAAAAAATATGAAATGATTGGGTTTTCAGATCCAAGTGGAAGTGCTCTAAAGGAAAGTCCCACCCCTCTTTAGTTAAAAGAGACATGCATGCACATTATCTAGACCAACCTGAAAAAATACCGTATTTTAGCCTAATCGGAGCTAAAGAAGCTAAATATATGACAATATAACAATATTTACAGAAAGGCAGTAAGGACATCGGTAAGAAGGAGGAGGAGAAGAGTCATTGAACAAAGTCGTTATTTTTGTCGTCTTTACGCACAAAAAGCATTCTTGTAGGTTTGTAAAATAACGGTTGAACCATTGATGTCACATGGACTATTTTACCGATGTCCTTACTACGTTTCAGGACTTTGACTGTGGTAGTGCCCTTGCTGTCTATGGAGGGACTGAGAGCTCTCGGATTTCATCAAAAATATCTTAATTTGTGTTCCAAAGATGAACGAAGGTCTTACGGGTTTGGAACGACATGAAAGCGAGTAATTAATGATAGAATTTTCATTTTTGAGTGAACTATCCCTTTAAGTGAGAAGAGTTTTCTCTCAATAAACTCCTAATTTGCTGCTTATTAATAGTAAGGTAGTTGTTAAGTTTAAGTATGGGGTGAATTAAGGGATCTAAAACATGGCCCTGCAGAATAAGACAATAATATTTGCTTTATAAGTGCTAATAAACAGCCGATATGCTAGAAATATGCTTGCTAATAAACAGCTAGTTAACAGTGAATAGTGTTCCCTAATCTAAAGTGTTTTCCAGAAATAAGTTATTGAAACGTAACCTTAGCCTATAGTTTTCTCCATTCAAGCAGACAGTAGAGATGTGACTAGAAAACAGGTAAACTCTAAAAAATGCTGGGTTAAATACAACCCAGTGCTGGGTAAATATTGGACAGAAACACATTCTGGGTTGTTTTCAACCAACAATTGGGTTAAATCTTTAACCCAACCTTCTGGGCAGTAACCCAACCGCTGGGTAAAAACAACTCAATCGCTGGGTCCATCCATATTTTACCCAGTTCTGGGTTGTATTTAACCCAGCATTTTTTAGAGTGTACCCTTGGGCATTACCAAGATGGCCGGCAAATTAAATGCGTTAGATGGTCTATATTTAATCGTTTCATTATATTATCTTCGTATGACTTTTTACATTCTTTATATTACCGGATGCAAACGGCAACATCTTGGCGTTTGCATTTTGATGGAGGCTTGAATTTTGCATAATACCTCCCTCCTGGGTCGTCTGTTCTCCATTCCACTCTCACATGATACCGGAGTCCATGACAGCTGAGCCAGGAAAACAGCTGTTGCGTGTAAAGCGATGGCAAACTGAGCAGAGGCTTTTAAAAGAAGGCATGCCACAGTGAAGCCCAACTTGGCGAGTGTGTGTAAGAGGGCGAAATTTCTTGGTAAATTAATTATCACGGTAGAATGAAAGACTCAGTCACTCTCACCCAGAGGCAGAGCTAATGCAAGAGATTTGATCACTGGCCATGAATAACTGATAGAAGTGCTGATGGCTGCAAATGTGTGTATTTGCATGTGTGAGGGCCTCGACACTTTCAGTTCAGCATTTTCAGACCAGTCTGCATCATACATTTGTCATTTTGGACAGTAAATTTTAGTAAATTGGATGATGCACTGTTATGAGATCACACATTTTTGTCTTAATCTGATTTACACAAGTTGGCTATGTTCCTGCTACAACCCGCTTTGTTGGTCCTGGAACAGCTTTCCTGTTAACAAATGGCTGCCGTCTGATTTAGGGTTCATCCAAAAATGAAAATTCTCTCATCATTTACACAACCTCATGTTGTTCCAAACCTGCATGCTGGTATTTTTTAAAAAAAATTTTCTGTGGATCACAAATGGGGCATTTTTATTTCTGAAGAACCTCTATACAGGTGTTTTTATGAATAACCATATGTAGTGATTACATCTGCTACAAAAAAAAAAAAATAAATAAAGTTGTCTACATTACTCATGCACTATATTCACAGTGTTCTATTGAACAGAATGAAAGTCAGAGAGAAATAGCCGGCAGCTTGTGACAAAAAGATTTATGGCTTTGACCTTTGTGACCTTTCCCCCTCCCCCACACGGCCCACCCACGTCGC
>JAFVLL020010031.1:0-30523 GCA_021397915.2 Tor tambroides | reverse complement strand
CCAAGTTGGACCTCCGCAGTGCCTATATCCTCATCCGGATACGTGAGAGGGATGAGTGGAAGACCGGATTTATGACCCCTACCAGCCGCTATGAGTACCAGGTTATGCTGTATGGGCTTGTAAGCGCCCCCTCCGTATTCCAGGACTTTATGCACAAAGTACTCCAGGATTTCCTTCCCAAGTTGGTGCTTGTCTACATCGATGATATCTTGGTGTATTCCTGGGGTATGGCCGAAAATCACCAGCATGTAACGGAGGTCCTGCAGTGACTGAGAGAATACAATCTGTTCCTCAAAGCCGAGAAATGCACCTTTCATCAGTCCTCAGTGCAGTTCCTTGGGTATTACATCAGCAAGAGCATCATCTAGATGGACGAGGGGAAGGTTGATGCAATTCGGAGATGGCCAACTCTTACCATGATCAAAGAGCTGGATTTACAACTTCTATTGTAATTTCATTACCAATTTCAGTTCCATAGTTCATCTGCTCACCAGCTTCCTCAAAGGCAAGCCCAAGTTTCTGTCCTGGTCACCAGCAGCTACCAAAGCCTTTAACGAGCACAAAAAGACATTTACAACTGCACCGTTCCTCGCCCATCCTGATCCAATCAGGCCCTTCATGGTGGAAGTCAATGCCTCAACAACTGGATGCCTCAACAACTGGACTCCTCTACACTCCGTCCATGTGTCTTCTTCTCCTGTAAACTTGCCCCGGTGAAGATGAATTGACATCGGGACAGGGAGTTACTTGCCATCAGCTAGCCCTAGAGAAATGGAGGCATTGGCTAGAGGGGTCTCGGCATCCGTTCACTGTGTTCAAGAACCTCCAGTACCTATGTGAAGCAAAAAGACCAAAAGACAGGCTAGATGGGTTCTCTTCTTTATGCGCTTTAATTTCACTATCTCCTATCAACCTGCTTCCAAGAATCTTCGAGCGGATGCTTATCGCGTCTCTATGCTCCTGGTGAGGATCCCACTCCTCCAGTGTATTTTTCAGAAAATCATCATCAGCCCCATTAAATCGACAGTGGATGAGGAGCCAGCTACAGCCAATGCCTCCATCATTCAGTCTATTCATTCTTCTCTGGGCACTGCCCTGGGGCCAAAGTAATTCTCTCACTCCTTTAAGATCATTTCTGGTGGCCAAATATGGCAATGGAGTTGAGAAGGTTTGTTCAAGGCTGTGATGAGTGTGCCATCTCTAAGAGCCCTTGCCATTTACCATCTGGCAAACTCCACCCGCTGCCCATGCCGTGATGTTGTAACACCTTCATATTTGTTGTTATTGATCAATTCTCTGAATCCTGTCTTCTGATTCCACTCAGAGGTTAAACTACAGTGATGGAATCTGCAGAACTGCTATTTCAACATGTGTTCTGATACTTAGTTATACCTGAAGATATTGTATCCGACAGAGGCCTCCAGTTTCTCTCCAGAATATGGAAGAACTTCTTCAACCTCCTAGGTGTGACCACGAGTCTCTCGTCTGGTTACCATCCACAGTCGAACGGCCAGACGGAAAGACAGATCCAGGAAGTTGGGAGATTCCTGCGAACCTTCTCCCATGGCCACCATAATTCCTGGAGCCAGTTCTTGAGTTGGGCTGAGTACACACAAAACTCCCTCCACTAGGCTGCCACTGGTTTGTCACCTTTCCAGTGGATGCTCCGTTACCAACCCCCAATAACAATATATATTTTAAAAATCTTATCACCACCAAACTAAATCAATTATATGAAATATTGTTTACATTTCAAATAACATTTTTCTATTTCAATATACTTTAAAATGTAAATTATTTCTGCAATGGCAAAGCTGAATTTTCATCATCATTACTCCAGTCTTCAGTCTCACATGATCCTCCAGAAATCATTCTAATATGCTGATTTGCTGCTCTAAGGAACATTTCACGTTATTGTCATCGTTGAAAATGGCTTTGCTGCTTAAAATCCTTGTGGAAATGATGATAAATTTTCAGAATTCTCAAGAGGATTTCAAAAGTCAGGATTCTTTGATAAATAAAAAGTTCAAAAGAACATCATTAAATTAATGTTTAAATGAATTGAAATAGAAATCCTTTGTAACATTAAAAATAATGTGCTGTGTCAGCCGTGTGGTGCAGTTGACACAGAACAGCATACACGGAGGAGACGAATTCTGGAATAAAGTCATTATTTTTATTATCTTTGCGTACAAAAAATATTCTTGCCGCTTCATAAAATTTAGATTGAACCACTGATGGCAGATGGACTATTTTGATGATGTCTTTCATACTTTTCTGTGCCTTGACAGTGTTAATTACTTGGCAGTCAATGGGACAGTCACAAGCCTCCCGGTTTTCATCCAAAATATCTTAAATTGTGTTCCGAAGACGAACGAAGCTTTTACGGGTTTGGAATGTCACGGGGGTAAGTGATTAATGACAAAATTTGAATTTTGTGGTGGAGTAACCCTTTAAGAATATGATCCTATAAATCTATGAGCCTATGAAGTTCACCTATTGTACAAAGTCTTATTTTACAGACAAGAAAACCAAAGAACATGAATGATACCCAAACACTGGAAAATAATGCAGCACATTGTTAATTGTATTTAATCAGTAAAAAACTAACTGAAATAAGCAATTGTTTACTCTATTTATAAAACCTGTTTAACAAGTCAGTCTTCATAACAGCAGGTCAATTTTAGCAGCTATGAATAAGTTTCCCCAACAAAACATTAAAAAATAACATTAAAAAAGACGTGTAAAATTAAATGGAAGAGACAGTATAACACAATATTTAAATTAGTGTTTTATTGTCAATTGTTCTAGAATTCTTCTGATTTCCACTTATTGCAAGGCAAAAAGACTAAATAAATTGCCAGTTTTAGTCAGTATGTTTTTTTCTTCTTCTTCATTTTTTGCTCAACTACAAACTTAGCACTCAGAGAACTGTCTGAAGAGGAACTCTGATCTTTTTTCACTGAAACTCAGCACAAAATTAATCAGGATTTCAGGGAAGCCCTCAGACAAACTGGGTCACACAAATTTTTTCCTATAGGCTAGAGGAAAAACAAAAACAGTCAGAAACCAATGGGCTTGTGTGAGTTAGCCAAAAATATGGTGATTTCTCAGCACAACTCTCTGGTTCAGTGGAAAAGGCTTAGCTTGCTGCTGTTGACTCACTTGTAGCTGTGAATCACAATGACATTGACAGGAACATGCTTGGCAGAAGGAACCATTTCATTAACTAAAATCAGCAAAAAAAAAACAAACAAAAAAAAAGATCAGATCAATCATGAACTGTGTATTTCGGTGTTAAAATTAGTCCAGAATACAGAATTTACATAGGAAAAATGTTTGCTGCCTTACACTTTTATCATGGTACCATTATACAGAATGTTATGTTTAATATACATATTGCATACTGAAAAATAATTGCAGTGAAGACCCAAATACCCTGTTGTTATGCTTTGCTTGCTCCAGACTCATTGTGAAGTTGAAACACCTGCAGGGAGCTCCAGCACTTTGACTGACATCTATATATCTGTGGAGAAAATCATTGATGGTGCTATTTTAGTCGAAAAGACTAAAGACATCGTTACTCCAGTCTTCAGTGTCACATGACCCTTCAGAAATCACTCTAATGATTAGCTGCTCAAGAAACATTTCTTATTAATAAATCAATATTGAAAACAGCTGTCCTGCTAAATAATTTTGTGGAGACCATGATTTTTTTTTTTTTTTTTTTTTTTTTGGTTTCTTTGTTGAATAGAAAGTTCAATAGAACAAAATTAATTTTAAATTTAAATTTCTTAACATTATAAATGTCTTTAACATCACTTTTGATCAATTTAATGCATCCTTTCTAAATAAAAGCATTGATTATATTTTTTTTTTATCTTAAATATCTCTAAAACAACTTTGACCTTAAACTTTTAAATGGTAGTGTAAAGGTATAAAACTTCTCTTTTTTTGTTAAACTAAAATGGAGTAAGAAATTACTACTGTGCCTCCTTGTGGTCAAAACAGAGTAAAGATAATGCACATGATTCACATAAATACAAATGAATATAAAATCACTAACTCTCACCAACAGTAAGTCATCCTGTATAATGTGTAATGAAGACTGCAGATAATTTCATTACCAGTCTGTCACTGCAGGAGAAGTCTTTCTTCTTTTTTCCTGGTGCCCAGTTAGCGGGACATCCTGCTGCATCTGTGAGGTCATTTTGCACCATATGCTGTATATTAAAAATAATACTTTTTTTATTAAAACAATGTTTTTGGCTTAATATTCTTTTAATATTAATTAGTGCTGTCAAACGATTAATCGTGATTAATTGCATCCAAAATAAAAGTTTTGGTTTATGTAATATATGTGTGTGTACTGTGTATATTTATTAGGTATATATAAATACCCACACATACAGTATATATTCTGAAAATATTTACATGTATTTACATGTATATATTTATATTTACATAATTTATATTATATATAAATATAATTTAATATACAAATATAACAATTTTGTTAAATATATACATGCATGTGTATTTATATATACATAATAAATATACACAGTACACACACACATATATTATGTAAACAAAAAACTTTTTGTGTGATTTAAGCACATATATTTTCTGTTCCTGTGTTATGTTATATTTGAATGGGTTCAATCTGTGTATCATTTGTTCATTTGTTTATTTATTTATTATTGAAAGAAGAACCATGAGAAAATGGATCCTTTTTTCTCTTTTTTTTTTCTTTTTTCAAAATAAATGGGTTAATAATAAACTGAGTCAAAATAAACTGGGTTGCTTTTTTATGGTTTTAAAGTTACTAAACTGCTAGGCTAAAATGAACCCAAATTAAGCTAGGCATTAAACCTACAAATCTTGTTCATTTTAATATCACTTTTACACACACAGAATGACTATCAAAAGGAAAATATTTATTAAAAACTACAACAAGAGAAAACAGTCAAAAGTAACATGCATGCAAGATAAAATGCAGAAAAGTATGGCATTAACAGGTACATTCGCTGACTAACTTCTAAGAACAAATTTTACTTTTTGATAAATTTTGCATATTGTCTATTATACAAAAACACTATTTTATAATAATTGTACAATTAGTTATTAAGGTTTTTTTTTTTTTGTTTGTTTGTTTTTAAAAACTGTTCTGGCATGACAGTACACAAACCACAACATTAACACTGATATTATAACATTAAACACAAGCATATGTGTGAAGGAATGTGAGCATGTGTATGAATGAGTGTGAACATTTCTACTAAACAACACAGAACAAGCATTTAACATTGTTTTTACAGATATACACTTACTGTTTATTTCAAAGTCCATGAACACATACAGAACATGCATCACTTTTGGATAACTGATTTAGTCATGAAAAACCCCCACCAGCACAGCAAAGGCATGTGACATTTTACATTATCCAGGACAGCCTCCTCCTTTAAAACAACTGTTGCATCAGTTTGGGGGAAAGGTCAGTCTCCTCTTTGACCAGCATTCATCCCAGTCACCACCTGTTCTAAAAACCAGAGGCCTAAAAAGAGAAAAACATTTAAAAAAGAAAACAAGTTTAACTGTTTTCAAATAGAGGTGCATCCACATCTGTAAGGTTAGGTAACTAGTCTGTTTTATAATTTAAACTACTTTGGGTGGTTGTTTAATGTCTCTGTCACAGCGCTCTAGAATGCTACAATAGCGGCACCGGTGTGAGGGCATTCAAAATTGTTTAAATAAATATATTGCTTTCAGAAAGCTACTTGACATGACATTCACATACCTCACAAATTTTCATTAACGTGGAGGGATGCTCTTTAAAGGAATAGTTCACCAAAAAAATGAAAATGGTCATAATTTACTCTCATGAAAATTTTGTCATTAATCACTTACCCCCATGTCGTTCAAAACCTATAAAAGCTTTGTTCGTCTTCGGAACACAATATAAGATATTTTGGATGAAAACCGGGAGCCTTGAGACTGTCCCATTGACAGTCGCTTCATACAGTGTCCCATCTCGTCGCTTCATTAAATTCAGATTTAACCACTGATGGCAGATGTACTATTCTGACGATTCTTTTCATACTTTTATGGACCTTAACAGTGCAATTTACTATGCAGTCAATGGGACAATCACAAGCCTCCCCGTTTGTTCCAAATTATGTTCCGAAGACGAACGAAGCTTTTACGGGTTTGAAACGACATGGGGGTAAGTTATTAATGACAAAATTTTCATTTTGGGGTGGAGTATCCCTTTAAGGATCATTAGAAAATCACAGGTGAGTTTGTTCAGGGTTGGAGCTAAATTCTGCAGCACATTGGCACTCCAGGGCAAGATTTGAGGAACCTTGCCCTACAGCAGTAGTTCCCAATTCCAGTCCTTACCCCCACCCCCCGCTCTGCATATATTGCGTGTCTCTGTTGTTTAACACACCTGATTCAGATCATTAGCTCGTTAGAAGAATGCTCCATGTATGAATTGTGTTCCAACTGACATGGTCCCACAGTGTTCATTGCTCCCTACTCCCTTAGCACGGGAAATCCATTGAAGTTTACTTCACTTCGGAACATTCATTCACGGATTTGCACTACACCACTGCCTACGGTGTCTTCACACACAGATGAAACTTACTAGAGAAGTGTGAAGTGTGACATAATATACCTCTGTAAATAAATACAATTTAAATTCACATCTTGTACACTTTAATGCGCTTTAAATGAAGCGTATGCTGTATGCTCGCTTCGAACTGGAATCATGGCGGAATATCCTGTAATGTCCACTTCGTAGGGCACTTGCAGTTGAATAGAACAAATGTCTGAAGTGATAAGAAATACAAAACGTGCAGAGCGGGGAGGCGCGAGGACTGGAATTGGGAACCGCTGCCCTAAAGTATACCTTCAGAACCCTTGGAATATACTTGGAAAAGTGATAGCCTTCTTTAAATAGCCTTGAACATAAAACAACAGAATAGAAACATAGTTGATGACTAAAAATAATCATTTCATGACTCCAGAAATTACTTTGTGAAGACAGTGGCATAATACAGTGACATAATACATTTTTTAGCCATATCAAAACAGTAGTCATGTGCATGGGTAAATTTAACCCACTGGCAGTTTTAGGTATATAACGACCCCTGGCAGTTTAAGTGTTAAGGGAGAACTAATGCAACAAGAAACCCAGTATCTTCTTGAACATAACTTAGCAGTCCCTAGTTCTAGCCCATGGTGTTCCCCATGTCTTCTAATCCCCAAGTTGGACAGTACTTCAAGGTTCTGTACAGATTACAGAAAAGTTAATGTATAAACTAAGGCTGATTCCTTTTCAAGGAAAATCTCACGCGTGGGAGATTGTGAATATTGTGTCAAATTCGTGATCATGCCAAATTCATGACGAAACTTGATCTGCTAAAAGATTATTAGCAGGTGCCACTCACAGAGCGAGCATCCGAAATCTTTGCCTTTGCCACCCCTGATGTGTTTCTACAATATCGGGTTATGCCTTTTGGCCTTCGTAATGCGGGAGCTACCTTTCAGCGTTTAATGTCTATCGTGTTATCTAATGTGTCTAAGTGTGAAGTTTATTTAGATGATGTTGTCTGCTATACTGACACTTGGGAAGACCATCTTAAAACTATAGATGAAGTCTTCAAACATCTTAGAAATGCTAATCTTAACTTAAATTTAGCAAAGTGTGAATTCGGTTGTGTTACAGTCACATACCTGGGTATAGAAGTTGGTAGTGGTCAAGTTCACCCTATGAACTCAAAGATTAAGTCTGACCTTGATTATCCAGTCCCAAAGACTATAAGACAGCTCAGTCAATTTCCCGGAATGACTGGTTATTATCAATGTTTTTGTAGAAAGTTTTATGATGTTGCTAGCCCTCTCACTGGATTACTTCTTAAAGCAGTTTCTGAGTGTCAATCTACTTTTGAAGCTCCAAAAACCCTGCTCTGTAGTGCCCCCATACTTTTTGAAAAAAATTTTGGAAAACCATTCTTATTAGAACTTGATGCCAGTGCTACGGGTGTCGGTGCTGGTTTTAATCATTGAATCATTGAATCATTATCTTTTTAAAAAACCTCAAACATCAAATGAATTACAGTACTATAGAGAAAGAGGCTCTCGCATTGATCTTCACCTTGCAACTCTTTGAAATGTATATTGTTTCTAGTGAACAACCCGTTACTATTTTTACTGATCATAATCCTCTTACATTTCTCCAACAAATGTCTAATGCCAGTCATTTATTAATGCAATGGTCTCTAATCTGTCAAGGCTATAACCTGAAAATATGTCATAAAAATGGTATTGAAAATGTTATTGCTGACATTATACAGTCGTGGTCAGAATTATTGCCACCCTTGGTAAATATGATCAAAGGCGGCTGTGAAAATTTATCTGCATTGTTAATCCTTTTGATCTTTTATTTTAAAAAATCACAAAAATCTAACCTTTCATTGGATAATAAGAATTTAAAATGGGGGGAAATATCATTATGAAATGAATGTTTTTCTCTAATACACGTTGGCCACAATTAACGGCAATTTTATTCAATACTTTTTGAAACCTCCATTTGCCAGTTTAACAGCTCTAAATTTTCTCCTATAACGCCTGATGAGGTTAGAGAACACCTGACAAGAGATCAGAGACCATTCCTTCATCCAGAATCACTCCAAACCCTTCAGATTCACAGCTCCATGACGGTGCTTCTTCTCTTCAGTTCACCTCACTCATTTTCTACAGGGTTCAGATCAGAGGACTGGAATGGCCATAGCAGAAGCTTGGTGTTGTGCTCAGTGACACATTTTTGTATTGTTTTTGAGGTTTGTGTTTGGATTATTGTATGGTTGGAAGATCCAAACACGGCCCAGTAAAAGATTACTAACAGAGTCAGTCACTTATTGATTTTTTTATCTGTTGGTATTTGATAGAATCCATGATGCCATGTGTCTAAACAAGATGTCCGGGACCTCCGGGACCAGAAATATAGGCCCCCAACATCAAAAATACAGCGGTATATTTCATTGTACACAAGGGGTACTTTTTTATCCCTGTGTTCACCAAACCCATCTTGAGTGTTTGCTGCTAAAAAGCTCATTTTTTAGTTTCATCTGGCCATAGAAGCCAGTCCCATTTGAAGTTCCAGTCGTGTCTGATAACTGAATATGCTGGAGTTTGTTTTTGGACGAGCTAGGAGAATTTTGAAACCCTCCCAAACAACATGTGGTGATGTAGGGGCTGTTTGACAATTTTTTTTTAAGGTTTTCTGACCCCGAGACTCAACTATTTTCTGCAATTCTCCAGCTGTGGTCCTTGGAGAGTCTTTAGCCACTCAAACTCTCCTTCTCACCGTGCATTAGGACGATATAGACACACGTCCTCTTCCAGGCAGTTTCGTAACATTTTCTGTTGATTGGAAATTCTTAATTATTGCCCTGATGGTGGAAATGGGAATTTTCACTGCTCTAGCTCTTTTCTTAAAGCCACTTCACTAATTTGTGAAGCTCAATTATCTTTTGCTGCACATCAAAAATCTATCTTTGGTTTTACTCATTGTGATGGATGATTAAGGGAATTTGGGCTTTGTTTTCCCTCCTATTTATATTTCTGTGAAACAGGAAGCCATGGCTGGATAATTTCATGTTCATAATCACCCTGGAGTGCTCAAAATTGTGAATATGAATGGGAATATACTTCAGAGATATTTTACTCATAAGAATTTCTAGGGGTACCAATAATTGTGTCCAACGTGTATTAGAGAAAAAATATTTATTTCATAATGAGATTTTCCCCCGTTTTCAATTGTTTTAGTTCAATGAAAGGTTAGATTTTTGTGATTTTTTAAAATAAAAGATCAAAAGGATTAATAATGCAGGTTTATTTTCAGAGCCTTCTTTGATCACATTTACCAAGAGTGCCAATAATTCTGACCACGACTGTATGTAAAACATTATATGTTTTATTTTATGGGTGGGGGTGTTATGACCCTGATATATCTTGTGTGTTTATATCAACTTTCCTTGTGTGTATATGATCTCTGTGTGTGTGTGTGTGTTTGTGTATAGACATGTTTGTGCTCCAGATGGGTGTTGCCTCCTTTAACCAGTTGAAGAATGTGATTGGTCCTGCTAAGCACCTTACCCTGATATAAGGACTGCCCCAAACACTTGTCCTCTGCCTTTGTGCCTGGCTAGCATCGTGCCATTGTGTTTTGCCTTCGTCCTGACTGTTTCTCTCTGCCATTGCGTGTTTCATCATTGTTTGATTGTGAAAGAGTGTTGTGCCAGAGAGATATTTTGAGTATAGTAAAACTGTGTGTTTGTTATTATAAACCTAACTTCTGACTCTCCAGTTTATCTGTCCATTGCCTGTTTGACTATGACTTCTGATTTGTGTTTACCACAAGACTTTGTAAAAAGTGTTTGCCAAATTAAGGGATGTAT
The DNA here is from genome assembly GCA_021397915.2 of Tor tambroides. Lineage (NCBI taxonomy): Eukaryota > Metazoa > Chordata > Actinopteri > Cypriniformes > Cyprinidae > Tor > Tor tambroides. The sequence goes on along the minus strand of JAFVLL020010031.1, from coordinate 20,057 downwards.
GGAGTTTGAGGCCAATTTATTTATATGAATCTTCAACACAAAAAGTTTGGAGCATGGACTTGAGATTTTATGAAATTGTTCGATGGCACATTGCAACTGAGGGTGATACGCACTATATTTGATGTTTAATTTTTTTTAAATACTTTGGTAAACACTTCAGACATGAAATTAGTTCCTTGGTCAGACTGAATATATTTCAGCACTCCAAAAGTGGTTCAGAATTTGATGATCGCTTTAACAACTGCATGAGCTTCAAGTGATACCTGATCAACACGCACATCAACGTTAACAAGTAGGAATTTCCAGATATAGTTTTGGGTAAGGGCCCAACACAATCAATCAAAGTACAGTCAAATGGTTCACCAATCACTGGTATCGGCTTCGATAGCGGGGAATAACTTGATTGTGCTTGCTGGATAATTGACACACACAACAAAATTTACATAATTTAGCAATGTCAGATTTCATTGTTTTCATTTCACTTTGTTTACAGTTAAGGGAGTTAGGGAAATTACTGTATTTGCTGTATTTGAACCTGCTGTATTTTTTCTTTATTTTTGTCTGAGGTAAGTTAGTTTCTAAACTAAGTTTGTTTTGTTAATTGTTTTGGCCTTGTCTGCGCCTGAAGATAATCCTGATCAAAGAAAATAACGTTTTTTGTTTTTGTTTTTTAATTTGGCATCTCTCTAGTGTTGAGACTCTGTTCTCTCTTTCTTTTGCGGCTGACCCCTAGAGGTCATAACTGTACACCTTTTGTTTCAAATGGACCACTGACTCTGCCCCTGATGTTGGCAGAATCTAGTCACGCCCCTGACATTAAAGCACCCGCCCACTTATCTCTGATCAGACCATTCAAGATCACCTTTGACATTGTTCAAAACGGGGTTCAGGAGTTACTGTTCATTTAAACTCTGCAGCCATGGACTCAAGAATGACGGTTGTCTTATTATGGATGTTGCTGTTGTCCACCTCCACTGGAATCAAACTAGATGGAAATGGCTATGTTGATGTTGTCATTGCAATCAGTTCAAAAGTACCACAGGATGACACGCTCGTTGATAAAATCAAGGTGAATTTTTAACAATTTGTTTAACAAACTTTGTGTGCATTAATGGTTTTAATGGCTTTTGTGAAAGATAATATTTTTTCCCAGTTAAAAAAAAAATAGAAAGAAATATATTTCAAATTTCATTAACAGTATTTGTGAATGAGCAAATTAAAGTATAATTACATTTTTAAAAATGCATACACATTTTGAGTTCTTTTTATTTCATCTTTTCAATTTCATTCTGACAGGACATGGTCACTGAAGGGTCACTTCATCTTTATGAAGCATTGGATAAAAAGGTCTATTTCAAAGAAGCTACAATACTAGTCCCACCTCAGTGGAATAGTAAGCATTATACCAAAGCAAGAACAGAGTTTTTTGAAAAGGTATACAGATAATTATGCCATCTTATATTATCCGTCAAATATTGTTCGGTCATTTCAATCATATTTGGTATTGCTGACACAATTTTTATGTCAAACACAGGCCAAAATAATAATTGATAATCCTAATCCAGCATACGGCGATGAACCCTACACTAATCAGTATGAAGAATGTGGAGCTGAGGGACAGTACATTCATTTAACCCCAGACTACCTCAGAGACAACACACTCATTAATATATACGGGGCAAAAGGTGAACATCTTTTGTTGTCGTTCAACATTTATTCAGGTTAATTCAGTGATTTGTTTGTTTTATTAGCAAGAATGTTTGTTTGTTTGTTTGCAGGAAGGGTCTTGGCACATGAATGGGCTCATCTGAGATGGGGCGTTTATGATGAATACAGTGAAGAAAAGCCATTCTACTTCTCTAATGGCCACACTGAAGCTACAAGGTTATAAACCTTCAACAAAGAGAAAGTATTTGATTAAAATCTCATTGGAAATGATCTCAGCCACTGATTTCCTGCTTATCCTTAGGTGTAGCAAAAATATTAAAGGTCAGCTTTCTGATGTTACTACTGGATCACCATGCCGCATTGATCCACGAACCTCACTACCAGCTATTGGTTGCAAGTTTTTTCCTGACAGACATCAAAACACACACAGTTCCATAATGTTCCTACCTAGCCTGGATTCTGTAAGTATAGATTTTACATTTTCCACAAATTGCGAATTCACAGTCTTGTTATATGCAATATATAGAAGAATCATTCAAAAATCATTCTAATCATTCAAAATATTTGGCTTCAGGTAAGTACATTTTGTCGTGAAAATGAGCACAACTATGAAGCCCCAAACCTGCAGAATAAAAAATGTGGCAAAGCAACATGGACAGTAATATTTGAGGATTCTGTGGATAAAGACGCACTTCGTTCTTTAAAACCGCTGAAGTCTTCTCCACCAGCACCAACTTTCAAAGTTGTGCAGCGAATGCATCGGGTCGTTTGTCTTGTACTCGATGTCTCGGGAAGCATGCAAGTATGTAAAAACATTAACTAAACTTTAAAATAAAAATGCTTAATATATTATTACTTTCAGTGCTCTGATATGAGCTTAATCATTTTGAAACCCAAGGAAACATAAAATTGATATCACATGCATGTTTATTATTATTATTAATATTATTTTATTATTATTGCACACATTTTCTAGGGCTCTAGAATTCTTCGACTGCAACAGGCTGCCACTCATTTCCTGCAGAATATCATTGAGGATCAATCCAGTGTTGGAATGGTAACCTTTAGCACTGATGCTTCTACTCTGAGTTCCTTGACTCGTATTGACAGTGACCCCACAAGAGAACGTCTCGTCGCTTTGTTGCCAAAAACAGCAAGTGGATCAACAAACATGTGTAAAGGCCTCAATCAAGGCTTACAGGTTCCATATTATTTGTACAAGTATACATTTTTTTGAATATTTATAATATACTGATGTGTGAAATATATGCTGTTTGTTATGCCAATGTTCTCTCTGTCTTAAAAACTTAAAGGTACTTGAAAAGGACAACGGAGATGTGATAGGAGATGAAATCATTTTTCTGACAGATGGTGAAGCCACAGATAACCTTAATAGTTGTGTTCCGAATGCAATTAATAGTGGTGCTATTATACACACAATTGCTTTGGGTAATAAAGCAGATAAAGCACTGAGGGAAATGGCGGACAAAACTGGTAAGTAGCTAAACAGTCACAAACAGATTAACAGTGTCCCAAAAAAAAGTACTGTAAGCCTAAATGGACGTTTATGTCGCAATTTAAATTTCATTCATTGAATTTCATTACTTTAGACTGGTGGTTTTCAAACTGTGGGATGTGCAAAGTGTAAGAATGGTGGTGTGTACATGGCATAAGAAATATGACAAATTTAAGTTATGAAATTCAGTTAACACGTTCTATGGTGGACATTACGTACTTGCATATTTCTGACATGATGCACAAGCATTTCGCAAATCCTCATGAGCAACATGGCACGCAAAAATAAATATAGCCTACATTACGACCCACGTATAGTTTGATTCACCAACAAACAACTCTGAACCCGGTTTGAATCAGCGTGATGAATCCTTCAATGAATGAACTCGCCGAATCAAACAGACTGAACTGCAACTGAACTGCAAGTCCATTTTGGTTGGTCTCTGACTTCTAGATCGATCTTAGCATGAAATAGTTTGGAACTAATAAACATCAAAGCAAGTGGCGAAGTTGCAAACAAATTATGCTAGAACAAATTATCTCAGAACTATTCGTAGGCCTATTAATACATTTTAACTAATTGATTCCATTTTTTTTTTTAAATATCACTGATATTTTGGTCAAATCATACAAAATTCATACATTCATCAAATTCATCCATTTCGTAAACAAGTCTTCAGTGTTCAAATCCAATACTTTTGCAGCAAATGTATCTGAGTATATCATTAGGCTACTATGTTTATTATCCGATGCAAATTTCTCATATGTTCTGTTGAAAATAGGGGGGAAATTTATCACAGCCAGTGATGACATTCTCTCTAATCAGCTACTGAATGGATTCTCCACACTAACTGTACCAACAGGAGATCAAACAAAAGACCCAGTTCAGGTTTGGCAAATAATCGCTCACTGCCCATGGTAAATTACCTCAAGACTTGTCTATTATGAATATTTATGTTTCGTTTTTATCACCCCTTTAGATAGACAGTGTGGGAGCAAAAACATCTGATTGGTTCAATGGGACAGTATCAGTAGATCAGACTATTGGTACCAAAACCAGCTTTACAATAACCTATGAAACAACCGTACCTAAAATTTACATACAGTCACCGAGTGGCTCAGTCTACAATCAAATGCAGATGCGTCATGATGAATCAACAAAAACAGTGACTTTAAAAGTTCCAGGAACTGCACAGGTATTATGACTTGCACAAGACTTCATTAACTTTCCTAAATTATTTTACTTATTTTAAATTACTTTTCATAAATTATTCATTTAATGATACTATTATGTGTTTGGTAGCATGGGGACTGGAAGTACAATATCCAAAGTCCAACACTTCAGTCTCTGACTGTAGCAGCAACGAGTCAAGCGGCACAAGCTAATGTTCCTCCTATCACCGTGAAAGCCCACATGAACCAGAAGCTCAGTGATGGCACTAAACCCATGATAGTGTTTGCCGTGGTTACTCAGAATTACAAGCCTGTAATAAATGCTGAAGTGTGGGCTACACTGGAGCCAGAGTCTGGGCCTCCACAAATATTACAACTCCTGGACAATGGAGCAGGTAAATGACCCATAATTCTTGTTTACAGTATGCACTCTACTTCAGATTTACACTAAATAGCTAGAAGTGCTCAAATAAATCCAGTATTATTTTACAGGGGCTGATGCTTTCAAAGATGATGGCGTCTATTCCAGATATTTCCCAAAGATAAAAAACGGGAGAAGCAGCTTGAAAGTAAGAGCAAAGAATCAACATGGACAAGCCAGATTTACTCTCCAAAAAAGGGGTGGTGCTCCATACGTACCTGGATATGTGGTAAACGGTAACTATGAGACTCTGAAAGCAAACTGCTCAAACATTTCCTTAACCAGTTTCTGTACATGTATTCAGGTGGTTCCTCTAATTTCAGGTGTGGTTGAGCTAAACCCTTCAAAACCTCCAGTTTCAGAAGAATCATTTGTAATCGGAAGCTTCTCCAGAATAGCCACCGGAGAGAGTTTTGAAGTTGTTCTTAAAAGCACAACTCCCCCAAATTTCCCTCCTAACAGAATCACAGATCTGAGTGCTGAGATCCAGGAGGACACTGTGCTTCTCAACTGGACAGCTCCTGGTGAGGACCTCGATCAAGGGACAGGTAAATCATACAATTAATACAAAATAGAAGTTATTTGAAAGCTAGATCACAAAATACTGTATCTTTCATAGCCTTACAAGGTATTTCTTTTTGTTTAAGCTAAATCCTACAAGATCGTGTGGAGCTTTGACTTTAAAATGCTTCGATTCAACTTCACCAATGCTGATGAAGTCAACACATCTGGCATTTCACCTCAGGAGGCTGGATCAGTTGAACAGCATTCGTTCAATCTCAATATCTCAATCCAAAATGGCACCACACTCTTCTTTGCTGTTCAGTCTGAGGACAAAGAACATGTAAAATCTGAAATCTCCAACATTGCTCAAGCTTCAAAGATCATCCCTCGTCCAAAACCCACAGAAGTGTTAGAGATAGACCTGAATTTTATGTTTATTGCAATTTCTGTTTGTTTGGCCGCTGTGGTGATTATGGGCATTATTGCGATAACAACGTGGGCACTGAAACGAAGTAAACCTTCGTAGACCACAACCAACGTTAACATCTGATACAAAGGAAATCTTTACATTACAAAGTTATTTTACTGAGTTGTCTTTATTTGTATACCTTATGCTTTGCAAAAATACAAAATCCAAAATACAGTTTGGTAAAACTTTAAATTTGTTTATATTGTAATTATTTGTGTGTGCGTGTCTGTTTTTGCCTTAGCTGTTATTATGTGCACTGGTAATTAATAAATAAATAAATACAAACTTGTATAACTTGATTAAAACATTATAAAGTACAAACTACAACCGTATTTACTCAAATCTGTGCATTGTCTCCCATGATGAAATAACTGAATGATTGAATGAATAATATGAATAATTAAACAAATAGTTTTATCCTATTACTCAGTAGAAAACTTGCATAAGAAATAGATATATAAAAGAGACATCATTAATATTTTTAGCATAGTTGTACACTGCAAAAAATGATTTCTTTGAAGATGTAAATAAAACTAAGATTACTGGAGTACATTTTACAAGAAAATGCAGTTTCACATTTAATTCAGTGTTATTCAGTGTTTGTAATTGTTTGTGAAATTTCCTAGCAATTTCTGAGTGAAAATTGTTTTTACATTTTCTACAGTCTATACATATTAATATTTTGTTATAATAAAACTAAAAGTAAATATATTAAAATAATCAATTTTATTTTTTATATTTTATTTATTCTTTAAACTAGAATGGGATGATTCTGCCCTCTGTCATGAAAGCATTCATTTGCCATATTATTATAACAATATTATTATAACATATTAGCTTCAAGACATTTACCCATTCTTATGTTTTTGAACTTTTTTTTTTTTTTCAACCACAAAGAAGAGTTTCACCATCGTCCCCTTGACTAGTCATATCTGATGTTATTGAGAGTTACTCAATAAATTTCGTAAGATCCTGTGAGAGTTACACTAGTAAAACCACTTATAACGTGATGCAGATATAAACATATAAATATGTTGAAGGATATGGGTTTGTAGAAAATTCCCTGCATGTGTTTATGGATGGGCTGACTCTGACATTTTGTTAAATCATATGGCCCATTTGGGTTCAGTCATGGCATTGTATATGAGGACTTTATGGTGTCATTAGAAGTCATTATGATCATTCACTTTCTGCCTGAGTTTATAATTATGTTATATGGCAACTATTTTATCATGTCTAGTTAGATGATGGGGCAGTAATCTTGTACAAGGAAAATCATGATCTAAATGAGAAAATGAAACTAGTGTGAAATTACTTTATGACTATAGATATTCAGCCATAAAGTTATTAGACACAATAAACCCGCTGTGCAAGGAAAACACGATGAGGACAATGTGCACCATATGCATATATGCATAATACTGAAAAGGACAACATAAATAGGCTTTTATGCTACAATCTTCAAATGTTATGAATGCATTAATCTTATTTTTATTATGTACTGTTTTAAAAGGTAACAGTGGCTTTTAGGGCATTGTTCAAATGTCAAATACAAGTTGTACTGTGAACGTGTTGCAAACGTATTGCCAAGATACAGCCTTATTCAATAACAATAAACATGAAAAAAATCTCATCAGCCTGCCCCATCTAGAGTTCCATGACAGAACTTGGCAGTTTCTAAACCATAAAATGTAAAAGTTGCAGAAAAATTGTCAAACATTAGCTGCACCTGCTGGATTCGTATGTAATTTGCAATTTATTGAAAGATTTGGGTTTTTTAAGCTTTTGAATCTTACAATGGAGACGTTTGTGTTGGTTTATGAACTGCAGTATTACACCACATTCCACTTAATGTGAACTCATGCCTGATCATGTCGAATCATAATTACTCAATAATGTTTAAGGAACTTTGCAACAGGGAAAAACTGATAAGGACCTATCAATTGCCACACTTCGTAACGTTTTCAAATTCACTTTTTTGTGCTGATCACCGAAGAAGGAAAGAAAGTACACTGTAAAAAATAAGTGTAATTTTAACTAAAAATTTGTAAAAACGCTACAAAAAAAACTGTTAGTAGGTTAACAGTAAATTCCCGTACTATATACAGGGAAAAACTGTAAAAGATCTAACCAGACATTTCATGTAATTTTACAGTAAAATGTTGTTAATTGTACATTTTTTTAGAAGTAAAAAATAAATCAATGTATAATTTAGTCAAAAACTGTAAACTGATATTCCCAGAATTCCCTGCATGTTACTCCACATTTGAAAGTATTTTGTTTAAATAATCATGTTTTTTAATAGTTTTTGTTATCAGTTATGTACATTTGGGCTTTATGTTACATCTTCTGTTGTTTAATGAAAGTTTATTGCATTAAGTATCGCGTGTGTTACCATGATGGTGTTTTGTGTTTGCATGAATGAGCTTTGATTCTTCATATGGCTTTCTCTTTTACCACCTGCATTATCATGGTGGTTGTCAGTATGTTAAATGTGCAAAACAGATTTTAATAGCAGTGTGTTGAATTTACTTTATTACATTAACTTACAAACAAGGAAATTTGACAGTTTTATACTGTAAATTTAAATTTTGTTCTGTAAATGTGTTCACAGTTTTTCTGTATTTTTTTACACAATTATTCTGGCAACCACAGCTGCCAAAAGTATTTTGTAAAAACTATAGATTTATTTATTTATTTATTTATTTTTACAGTGCATTAAGCTGGGACTCCTGAAATGAAGCAAACAAGCACAACATTCAGAATATGATCCTATAAATCTATGAGCCTATGAATTTAACATTTAGGCCTGGTTTCACAGACAGGGCTTAGACTAAGCCAGGATTAGGCCATAGTTCAATTAGGACATTTAAGTAATTTTTATTAACATGCTTAGAAAAACCATTACTGGTGTGCATCTTGAGACAAAACAAAGACCTTGATATGTTTTAAGATCAGTCAGAGCAAGTTTAGTTCAGTTGAAATTACATTTTAGGCTGGGACTAGTCTTAAGCCTTGTCTGTGAAACCGGGGGATAAAGTCTGATTTTACAGACAAGAAAAGCAAAGAATGCTGGAAGATAATGCAGTAAATTGTTCACTGTATTTAATCAGTATGACACAAACTGAAACAAGCAATTGTTAACTCAATTTATAAAACCTGTTTAATGAGACAATCTTCATTAACAGCAGGTCAATTTTAGCAGCTATGAATAAGTTTCCCTAACAACACATTTAAAATGTAACAAATTAAAGACAGGTGTAAAATTAAGTGGAAGAGACAGTATAACACAATATTATATAAATTAGTGCTGTATTGTCAGTTGTTCTAGAATTCTTCTGATTTCCACTAATTGCAAGGGAAAAAGACTAAACGAATTGCCAGCTTAAGTCGGTAGGCCTTTTTTTCTTTCTCCATTTTTCACTCAACTTCATGCTTAGCCCTCAGAGAACTGCCTGAAGAGGAACTCTGATCTTTTTTCACTGAAATTCGGCACAAAATTAATCTGCAGGATTTCAGAGAAGCCCTCAGACAAACTGGGTGCCACAAACTTTTTCCTATAGAGAACAAGAAAGACAGTCAGAAACCAATGGGCTTGTGTGAGTTAGCCAAAAACGATGGTGATTTCCCTGCAAAATTATCTGGTTCAATAGAAAAAGCTTAGCTTGTTGCTGTTGACTCACTTGTAGCTGTGAATCACCATGTCATTGACAGGAACATGCTTGATGGCAGAAGGAACCATCTCACGAAACTAAAACCAGCAAAAAAACAAACAGATCAGATCAATCATTAACTGTGTATTATGGTGTTAAAATTAGTCCAGAATACAGATTTTCCAAAGGAAAAAGTGTTTGCTGCCTTACACTTTTATCATAGTAACATTATATAGAATTTCATATTTAATGTACATATTGCATACTGAAAAACAATTGCAGTGAAGACCCAAATACCCTGTTGTTATGCTTTGCTTGCTCCAGACTCGCTGTGAAGTTGAAACACCTGCAGGGAACTCCAGCACTTTGACTGACATCTATATATCTGTGGAGAAAATCATTGATGGTGCCGTTTTAGTCAAAAAGACAAAGATTTTTTTTTTTTTTTGAATCAGAGGTAGGCACCTTTTTCTAGACTCGGGGTCAGGGTTAGTGTTGTCCACTGCAACGCTTCGCCCTTCCTTTAGAGCGCGTTCACAGGCTGAAACACACTGCTGCCAGGAGCCAAGTATGTCCTAGATTTCATTTGCACAGACAGTTAAAATAAATCATTATACACATTTAAGATGTTTCCTCCAAAGCTTCTAAACCAGATACACTTAATATCTGATCTTGGAGATCTAGTTCTTGTGTCTGGGTTCTTAGTTGTGGTAGTTAACTCAACTCACCCTGTTCACATACGCGTAGCCCTTTGGAATGATGTGTGTCTGGAAGAACGTTGATTTGCCCGCTGCAAAATTCAAAAGAGGGTTATGTCATAAAAAAATCTTGTCACCTGGAAGGAGTAAGAAAAAAAACAAACACTGAAAAAATGCTTACATCCAGGAAATCCCACTGCTACAATGACTTCCTGCTTGGTGGATGTGAGGGAGGCATCTGGAGGATCGTAAAGACGTCTTTTAGAATCTAATTTCCTCTGGACAAGGAGATAAAAACACAACAAATTATTACAGATGCTTGGTGCACTATTGTTCAAAAGTCTGAGGTTTCTAAGCCTTTTTTTGAAAGAAGTCTCCCCAAGTCTTCATTTATTCAATCAAAAATACAGTAAAAACAGTAATATTGTTCAATACTGTTACATTTTAAAATAACCGTTTTGTAAATTATCATATTTTATAAGTAGTTTACTCCTGTGATGCAAAACTGAATTTTCAGCATCATTACTCCAGTCTTCAGTGTCACATCATCCTTCAGAAATCATTCTAATATGCCGATTTACTGCACAAGAAACATTTCTTATAAATAAATCAATACCGAAAACAGCTGTGCTGCTTCATATTTTTGTGGAAACCATGATCTCTTTAGGATTTCTTGTTGAAATATCTTTACTGCCACTTTTGATCAATTTAATGCATCTTTGCTGAATAAAAGTATTAATTTCTTAAACAAAAAAAGCCCAGACTTTGACTTCAAACTGTAAATGGAAATGAAAATGTATAAAACATGTAAGTGAAAAAAAAAAAATCCAAAAAGACCAAATGCTTACAGGATCAAATTCTGGCAAGCTGAACTGAGCGGGTTTCCAGCCCAAGAAGTATTCCTCTGGTGTGTGAAACTGAAGACCAATGTTGACGGCAAACTGGAGAGAGAAGAAACATATAGAGAAAAACAGCAGATGAAAAATATATATGTATTTTGTCAAAAGCCTGTAAAACAACCCTTTTTTGTTCAACTAAAATGGAGCAAGAAAGCACTATCGTGCCCCCTTGTGGTCAAAACAGAGTAAAGATATTGCACATGATTCACATAAATACAAATGAATTTCATTATGTATTTAATTACCAGTCTGTCACTGCAGGAGAAGTCTTTCTTCTTTTTTCCTGGTGCCCAGTTAGCGGGACGTCCTGCTGCATCTGTACACAAGAGAAAACCCTGACTGAGCATAGAAATGTTATGGGGCATGTTATGGGGTCATTTTGCACCATGTGTTGTATATTAAAAATAATAAAATTATTTTAAAACAAGGTTTTTGACTACATATTTTAATATGCATATAAAAAAGTATATATATATATATATATATATATATATATATATATGAACATCAAATGTACTGTTATATTCATATTAATTATATATAATCATCAAATTCCTTTATATTTTGTTTGAAGATTCAGTGCTAGTCAATTGATTATGAATCTTTGAAAAAAAGAATCAATAAATAAAAATAACAATAAAAAGCTGCCAAAAAATAATACTTCTCAGTATCAATAATTTTACGTCAAATCTCAAATGTCTCAAGAATGCTAATCACAACCACTTGAAAGAATTTGACTGAGCTCACCTCCTACATAGAAGCTCTGTGACACATCTACAGTCACTCCTCCATTCGCCTGCAAAAACACAACAATGCCTTCATATACACAGGATACTCTAACCAAACCTGCTGCTTGCTGTCCATAATGTAAAATAAATCATACAACTCAATTATGCATAATTCCTTTAATATACAAATCCTACCAATAACCACAAAAGTGATTCACCTTCTCACATAGATGTTCCCACATCCCCATAACAGGCTTCCTGTATATACCAGGGGCTGTGGAAGCAAATACCTGAAAAAAGACAATATATTCACATTCGTAAATATTTAAGTTTAAGGAATTTTATCTACACAAAATTACACAGCCGTTTAAACGTTTGGGGTCAGTAAAATGTATTTTTGGAAAGAAATAATACTTTTGTTCAGCAAGAATGCATTAAATTAATCAAGAGAGACAGTAAAGACATTTTTATTGTTATAAAAAAATCTATTTCAAATAAATGCTGCTCCTTTGAATTTTCTATTCACCTAAAAATCCTGAAAAAAAAAAAAGTTTCCACATGGTTTCCACAAAAATGAAACCATTTTCAACTTATATAATAATACGTTTTTTGAGCAGCATATTAGAATGATTTCTGAATGATCATGTGACACTGAAGACTGGAGTACTGATGCTGAAAATTCAGCTTTGCATCACAGAAATAAGTTACATTTTAAAATATATTCAAATAGAAAAGTTGTTTTACATTATAATAAATGCAACCTTGGTGAGCATAAAAGACGTCCTTCAAAAACGTTTTAAAAATCTTACAGACCCCAGATTTATAAACGGTACTGTATGTAAAATAGTCAACATGTCATCCACCTGGATGGGCAACTGCAGTGTCTGTAGAATATCCTCAACTTTTGACTTGAACACCTCCGGTCGGAGTTTGCCTCTAGAAATACCCATCTGATTGGTGAAAAACACCACCTAAAAAGAAATAAACATGATGAAGATGCTTGTGCTAAAAAAGCAAAAACAACTAAACATTTATTGATGCTGCAACTTAAGTTCAACATAAAGTACTAGTGGATAAAGAAGCACCTTGTATCCTTTCTTCAAAAGACTGGCCAGTCTTGGCTGAATCTCTGGGAAGAGAATCCTAAACAAAAGTAAAAAAAAATAAATAAATAAATAAAATCACATGAGACACAACAAACATCTGCAGTGTACAGCAAGTTCTTCAACAAGACTCACCTCCAGTCATCTGGACTTGTTGGAAATACTTTCCCAGACTTTGTCGTGATAATGCAGCCATCAATGTCAAACCCGGCGATCTGAATCAGACATTAAAAGATAAAACATCATAGATGTGTAATGGTTGTACTGAGTAAACACAAAAACAATGCAGTTCCTGTAAGCAAGTTCATGTCTTACTTTGGAGCTATCTGGAACCCCCGCCGCAGTGAACAGCAAAAGGCTGCCGATTTGTTGCCAGTGACTTTGAGAACAAGTGGAAGATGGAGCAGTGGCTTTGACTGATGGTGAGTCTAGCTTGTTATCACTCTCTTTCTGTGCAAGTGCTTGCAACTGCTTGAGCTTTTCCTCAGCTGAGGTCTCCTCATCTTCTTCATCACAATCACCACCACGCCCTCGCTTCGTGGGAGGAACGTCATCCTCTGGGCTGTGAGATCGTTTTGTCGCCTAAGAGTCAAGCACTGTTATTTTAGTATATATATATATATATATGTATGTATATATGTATGTGTGTGTGCATATATGTATATGTATATGTATATATATATATTTTTTTTTTTTTGGTCATGTGTTTTTGTCATTTTTAGTAGTTTTTTAATACATATTTTTATTTAGCTTTAATTTATATTTTATATTTTTATATTTCAACCTAAACGTAGATTATTTCAGTTTGTTGCCAAGGCAATATTTCTAATGTAAAAATTTAAGTTTTTCACCAAATATTCAGATTTTATTTTATTTCAATTACAAAAAAATAATTCCACAATGGTAATATATATATATATATATATATATATATATATAAATTATCAATTTTCCACTATTAATACACATTTACAATTCATACATTTATATATTTAGAAACTCTGTTTTGTACTGTTTTATCCAATGTTTCTTGCCTTTTACATAAACCATAGCTGTGTTCATTTCTTCAAAACACATATAAAAACTGTTGTGTTCCTAAAGCACAATTATATTGTTATAAGCACTTCCACAAAAAAATAAATAACTGCAGTAATACACCCATAAAACGACACCTATAAAGAGAAAATGCATTACTGTCATTCCTTTGTGGTACAGAAATGCCATGTGGCAACATTTATATTTTCTCTTGTAAAACTTTGTTATATAAAGTTTATCTATTATCATCAAACTCTACTTAACTTATAAAAAATGGAGCCAAAAATGTTGATGTCAAAGAAATGTGTTTACAAGTTCAATTTGGAAAGTGACCAAACAAAAACAGCTTTGGAAAAAAAAAAAAATCTAAATAATGTGGCTTAAACAGCATATTATTGTTTGATTCTGTTTAATAGAACGTTCAGAAGAACAGCATTTATTTAAAACAGAAATCTTTTGTAATTTTTGGTAATCTCTTTACTGTTGCTTTTAATTAATTGAATGGGTTCTTGCAGAATAAATGTATTATTAAACCCAAACTTCTGAACACTAGTGTAAAATTGTTTTAAATATTTTCCCAAACAGTTCCACTAGTCTAGACCTTGATACCTTTTTAGGGGATGTAGAAAAATAATCCTGGATGCTCCTTTTGGGACCTGACCCATCATTTGAGCTTTTTGGTCTGCCTCTGCTTTCACTTGCTGCTTTTCCTTTCTTCTGAGGAGAGGAAGACTTTTCATTGGAATTTCCAACAAATTCCACAGTAAATGGGTGGGACTGATTGACCAGGTACAGTGTGCAACCAGCTGTCAAACATCCAGACTCGCCACGTCCCAAATTCTGACCATCCAGGGAAGAAGGGTTGGGCCCGAGCTGTGGAAACATAGGATGGTTTGTACTCACTCATGCTTTTGTATATTTAAGTATTAGAAAATGCTTTCAAAACATTGGTGTTAATAAAACTGACTCTCTCTGTAAACTGTAACATACATCGTTGTTGTTGTTGTTTTGTTTTACCTGTGTAACCAGAACTTCCTGTTTGGCATAGTTGGCCACGAGTTTGACTGTCAAGAAGAGACGCAGTTCCGTTATTCTTTATGAACAGAAACAACGCGACACGTACAACCTTTGCATTACTAGGATGGGAGTGATGTGATCTAAAACCCACCCTGATGCCTTGAGCACTTCTTGTCTGTAATTCTGGTTTCTGGGCCTCGACCTAACATTAAAGCTCGACCATCTGCCAGCTCCACCCGAGCTCCATTCACACTTACTAGTGTGCACTGCATCTCCATCCACAGACGACAACAGCTGGACTCCAGGAGGAGAAGTTACAGTAAGAAATATAGTACAATTCAGATTCAAATAGCCTGACTAAATGCTAAGTTACCATTCTTCCGCACATTTGCTCTAACTGTTATATCTAATGAGCTAATTACGAATATTTAAGCAAATAACTGACCTGTAATACGTTCTTTATTGTTTCTTTTATAAAGACAATGAACTCAGTCGGACTTAGAAAGCGGAGGGCTCATAATACAGGCTCAAACTATCTCTACAACCTCCGCGGTCTGCGTATATCTACAGACTCCATCAAAATTATATTTCAATCAAACTACCATGATTTTACTCAAACACAATACACAATCTAAACAGCGCTTACCACTTGTCTAAAACTTTACATTAACTTCTTGAGGTTCAATTGTTGTACACGCTTTTGTGGTCCGACACGTAAATATCTCCGATGTGGGACAGCGACATCCATTGGTTGGTTCCCACATTGGAAGTCACCCTCGTCGTCATTTGTTACTAGGTTACTGTAGTTTCTGCCATGCCACAGTTACTGCACTTATTAATTTACTACCGTAAAACTGTCATCTTAATAAGTCACAACCAGCGGAAAACTACAGACAGAGAGACAGACAGATAGAAACTTTAAGCTTTGCATTTTCCCTAAACAGTTTCTATGTTGAAGAAAAAAAGGCTTTTAAAACTTTGTGTAGGTGTTACACCAAATTCTGTGACCATCGTATTCTGTGACCCTAGGAGGCACTGTTGTCACTGTTTGGCTTGAACTGTATCACACAGGCGGATTGGGCACGCAAACAGTGTACAGGTTCAAAGCGCCCGTGCACATTGTATGAGCGCGTCAATCTCTCTCTCTCTCTCTCTCTCTCTCTCTGTGTGTATATATATATATATATATATATATATATATATATATATATATATATATATTCCCTTAAGCTGTATATATATATATACAGCTTAAGGGAAATTCTCTCACACAGAAAGATAGATTTTTATGTTCTCCAAATGTACTGTGTACTTTAAAAATAAATAAATACACTAAAAACTTTTAAAAGTTTTAACATGAACAGTACAGCTTTTACAATACTTAGGCCTAATTGGCATTTATTTATTTTATTTATTAATTTTCTAATACTTTTATTGTCTCTCCTCTCTCTGTCCTTGCTCTCTCTCCGTTAGGGGTAGACTGAGTACATTTGAGACATGTGTACATTGGAAACACCTTAAATAACTTGCGTACACAAGAACCTGAGCCGTGATTTTTGCTCCACACATGTTTTAGTGCTCTCTTTGATCGTGGGAAATTTGAAATGTGTGCGTCTTTCCACTCCGAAGATATCGGCAAAAGTTGGGTTTTTTTTCCAAGGTGAGATTTTCATTTCACCACGTCCCTTCCAACGCTATCTCACGGCAATTCGTACGTATTTTACGAGGTGGCTAATTCGTACGAATTCGTACGACCTCACTCGTACGATTTAGTACGATTTGTGTAAACCCCAGTAACGGGTAGGTTTAGGGGCAGGGTTAGGTGTAGGTCATTCGCACAAATTCATACGAATTGGCAACTCGTAAAATACGTACGATTTGGCAAAAATCGTATCAATTTGTACGAGTGAGGTCGTACGAATTCGTACGAATTAGCCACCTCGTAAAAATATGTACGAATTGCCGTGAGATCGGGCTGAAATGTCTGGATGCAAATAATAATGAAATAGGATTTGTTTTCTTTATGCTAAAAATAATTTCTAATTTTCTTTTCTTTGGTTCTGAAGAGAGAAACACATGGTAATGAAGGAGAAGCAGCAGATTTGAGACTGCAAACACTGCAGAGTTTAGACGTCAGATGTTCTGGAGCTGAGGAATTCATGCTCATGTTCTCACTGGTTAGACCAGAGTGAGAGATGTTTCTAGCATAACATGCGAACACACGCTGACTAATGTAGTGAAGAGAGAATGTATGCCTGCGAGGCAGGCAAATACACACACGCACACACACACACACACACACACACACACAAAGGCTTCTTTTCGCTGGGTGTGTGTGATGCACTCGAGGCCAGTGCGCACAGAGAGGATCCTTATCTCTGAGTTTCTCCAGACTCAGGCGAGTGATCTGCGATAGGCCTCTTCGAGTGAGATTCGTGAGTGTAGATCCTCAGTTAACAAAAAGCTAAACCACCAAAATAATAGAAAAAACACCAAGAGCTTTTGATAAACGCTGATGAACAGTTCTCTAGACTTTAGTCAGGTTAGATGAAACACAGATGAAAACCAGGAAACTTTCACAACTCACAAAGCCATTTCATGCTGAAATCTTTTCCGAAGGATGTTGTCAAACAGCAGTGCAATCTGTTGAATGCACTGTGCTTTGATCATTTTGATTCCTGTCAGAGGTTAAATATCACGCTACACGGACTAAAGTCTATAGACGGTTCTGAAACAATCAAAAGCAACAGTACAAAATAAACCTACTGACACACAGTCACCGATTATGAGGAGAACAAAATATCTGAAGTAAGTTGACTGCAAATTATCCGCGGTAAGCAAAGTGAGAGTATATGGAAACTCATTTGCAGCGCATTGTGGGAACAGGTGGTCGCTGCTGAACTTCTGCTATTGACATTTGGTGGCTCCCTATGGGATTATGGGTAGTGTAGTCCCTCAGCAATATGAAGTTGAAATCTCGTTGACAGAAGCATATGACGACGCTTCATAACCTCCAAGCTCATGGTGAGTCTGTTCTGAATGGTGTATGTGTTATAATCCCATTTCTTTCTTTCATACCTCACAGCTCTGCTAATTTCTCTTTTATAGGTGCAACGGAAAGTCTGCAGTCTAATGTCAGAGTTAGAGTCTCTGCTGTCGACGTCGGGTTTGTTTCTGGGTGGAGTGTGTGTGTGTTGCTGAGAAGCCTTGTGTGTTAAGAGGAAACTCATTTGCCAGTCAAACGGGGAAGAAAATAGCCATTCTGCAAAGATCGAGAGCTTCGAGCCCAACTGTGTGCTTTACGACGACAAAACGACTGAAATGCCACACATAGACCCAGATTTGTGAAGTCTGCACAGAGGAGGTTTTGACAGTAACAAACCAAATTGTATGTTTTCAAAACCTGCAATTTTCATTTTCCGAGGGGAACTTCTTGAAGTAACAGCAACAAGATGTGATTTTAAGAATCAATCAGAGTTCAATACACCGCAAAAAAATATTTCCTTCCTTGTTTTCCATTACTCATATCTAAAGATTGTTAAATCAAGAAACATTATCTTGAGTAGGACAGTGACTTAGGACATTAAGTCTTGCTTTTTGAAAAATATGTCAAAATGAAGAGATGCATAAAATATTTGCCAATGTGGTCAGAACAAATACATTTAACACAAAGAGAAAAAAGTTTTTTTTTCTTGTTTTAAGCATAAAATTACTTAATTTTGATACATTTTTCAGAAAATAAGACATTAACATCTCATGCTTTTGTCCTACTCAAGTAAATGTTTCTTGATTAATGAATTTTTGATATTTTTACTGGAAAAATACACGTTATTATTTTTATTTTTTTTGCAGCATGCTTAATGTCAAGGGTTTTATTTTACAAGAAAGCATTTTTAAAATGTCAAAATTCCTCTCGACAGCAGGGTTATCAACACATTTGCAGGGTTAAATTGCATTGATAAAGTTATAGTGTGAAACAGTCCAGGCGAGACGCTCATAAACGCATTAATCACAAATGGCATTAACGCTCATCACACCATGAGCAATAATAGAGATGCTTGACTGTTAGCAAACACCACTAAAGAAGGAACACACACACACACTGACTCAGTGACTTCCTGTCTCTGACAGGAAGTGGAGAAACTGTCTGTTGTTCATGTGAGAATTCTCATTTGATCTTCAACACCCTCCTCTCGGTTTCTTTCTTATTTCCACTCATCCTTACAACCTCTTCCTCTCATAACCTCTCGTCCTGCTCTGATCTCTTTTAGTTTGATTGCACACACACACTTCTCTCAGTATAATATGCCCTTTTTAGGCAAACTAGGAAGTGAGAGAATGTGGGGGAGATAATGAAAAAGTGTCAGCAAGAGAGTGAAAGACTAAATGCAGTTCACACATCTCATAAAAGTGCACACTCGTTCTTTATCTTGAGGTAGTATTATTTTGCAGAGGCTTTAGTTAGTCATTTAAAATTAGTACTAACTGAGCGACAGCGTTTAACCCTGAGCTTCTCCAGAGAGTCTGGACATGCAATAAGTGCGCTGTATGTTGCTAAATAGCTGTCACAAAAAGTCAAACTTATACAGAAGTGATCTGTTGACCTGTTTTGACATGCAGAGGAATTCTCCGAGGAATGCAGGTTTTGTTGTTCAGTTTTTCTGTGGTGTGAACAGCGCCCTCTTCTGATGAAATGCACAAACTGACCAGATCTCAGTTTAAGCAGCCAGAGGGCAGGTTTTTCATTTTGAGACCGCGTGTAAACTTTAGCTTTTAATTCCTCAAATACTTTATTTAAAATGTGTTTTACTGGATTTGATGATTCCAAGCAACTTTAACTCTGCCGTGACTCATAGGGACAAAGCAGCAATGCTTTTCTTGCTTGTAAATCTTTTTGGAATCAACTTTTTTTTCTTTTTTTCAAAAATTTGCACAGGTTTTGTATTTCATTTTGGAATGGATTGATCGTAGGCCTCATTGATCTGACCTTACGGTCCTCAGTGGGGAAAAAACAACATTTTTTGTGGACCATTTTGTCAGTTTCACTCACAAACTCACATAGTGCTACAAAAAAAATAAAAAAAATCTGTAAATATACAAGATTTGTTTACAGTTTAAGCACAAAGCTTACACAATTACATAACTTACCATTCTGTACTAACTGGTAATGAAAG
>JAFVLL020010030.1:0-33984 GCA_021397915.2 Tor tambroides | reverse complement strand
GTCCCACTTCTCTTCACACTTCAATAATCTGAGAGAAGTCACGTACACACTCTCTCATATATATATATATATATATATATATATATATATATATATAAATGACACAGAGGAATACAGCCCAAGGCTGTATCTGTTTCTTCAGTAGAGATGGTGTAATATTGCTTCAACAGCAGTCATCCTGCCAGAGCTTACACAGAGAGATATGCCTCTCCCTCTTCCACTCCCAGTTTTACCTCCGGTAATCTGTGACTATTGTGCGGCTTTCACATCCCCGTGATTAACCTCATACTCAGCAACATGTCATTCTCAGGAATCCCAGAGCTTTCTTTCTGCTCTTATAGCACTGCCAGGAAATTACATAAGAATATGTTACACTTGACAAAGGTCAGGTTGTCTGTGCGATAAGGCAGGGCACTAATGTGTGAATCCTTGCCAAAGAAATCCTTTCATCTCATGTACCTAAGCTGTAGACCGCCCTGTAAAACTGACAAAGGCCTGGCAAGTGGACACACCTAAAGTCTCAGAGTCCATACCATTTCAAATACTCCTTTGTTGGGTCTGCTGACTATAAAGAGAATGCCGCCATGATTCATTCGTTTGTTCAGTGACAAGATATTACCTGACATGCTTTCTAATGAATTAATATCTGTTGAAAGAACATCAGCAGTGTCATTAAATTCATCTTTATCATTTAGTTTTTTCAGATACTAAGATTTTATCTTTTGAAATATTGAAATATAGCAGTTTGGAAATCGATGTCAAAGGTCATTTTCAATGGCGGTCATACTGTAAAAAGAGGAGCTGCCTCAAGACCTCTGGTGGTTAAGAATGATATTGCATTATCTTCTGATCAAATTTGGGCAAGCTTATTTTATTACTATTGGTGATGTTTAAAACATAATTTTAATTCTAAAATGAAAAAATAAAATAAAGTCATGGCTGTCATATAAAGCACTGCTGTTCAAAAAAAATTGGGTCAGATTTGTTTTTTGTATTTTTTTATAGGATGCATTACATTGCTTAAAAGAGACAGTAAAACATTTATAAGGTTACAAAAGAATTCAAATAACTGATATTCATTTGAACTTTCTATTCATCAGACAAAAAAAATTAAATTAAAAAATTAAAATAAAAATTAAAATTAAAAAAATATGTTTTCAACATTAATAAAAAGAAATGTTTCAGCAAATCAGCATATTCGATGCCTTCTGGAGGATCAAATGACACTGAAAAAAATTGAATAGCAGCTGAAAGTTCAGCTTTGCCATTACAAGCATAAATTATATTTAAAATAGCATATTTAAACAGAAAACAGTTATTTTAATAGTAATAATATTTCACAATACTATTGTTTTTATTTTTAATCTTATAAATACAGAGAATGAAAAAAGTCTTACCGCCCCAAAACTTTTAAACAGTTGTGTATATAAATAAAATAAAATATTTAATAACATTTAATAATATAACATTTTACTAATTTCTTATAATATGCCACTTGGTACTATGCCATATGCATTAGCATTTAGTTTGACCCCTAACTGCGTGGTCAACCTCTAGCAGTAGAGTACACTGGTGCCTTTTAATTACTTTCTTTTTCATGGTCAGTATGACTTTCAGTGTGTGCCCCCTCATCCCTCAGAACGTCTATCTCATTTTCCAGGACCCTGGAGACCACACAGAGGCCCCTGCAAAAAGGCGGTTAGCATGTTTTCATGAGATAAAAGCGCAGTGATTGCGGACTCCTCCATCCCGTGAGACTAAAGCGCTGTGTTTGAAGTCAACAACTGACAGAAAGCGGTAAAACATTGATGCCTGGCAGAGCACAGGTTTTCCTCAGTGTACTTGGCACACATGGATTCTGTCCTCTTGTTTTCCCACAGATCAGGAAGGACATCATTCTCACAATCAAAACGTTTGTTTTAACAGCTACTGGCCTATTTTTGACTTTTGCCTGTCTGTCAAATGCAGTTATATCCATATAGTCAATGTAAAAAAAAGCTTGTTATCTAAATAAAGTCTCTTAATAGAAGACAACACAGTCGTATTGAAGCACAACTGCTGATATAGTCTAAAAGTCTGCACCAATGAATAAGAATAACACTCTTGGCTGAACACTAAATTAATTCAATGAAAACAGTGTATCCATGACTCTGATATAAAACAAGACAATAACAGGACCACACAAGCGATTCTAAGATCCCAAAATGATATCTCCCTCCACAGATAACCCAAAATTTAAAGGAATAGTTCACCTAAAAATGAAAATTTGCTGAAAATGTACTCACCCTCAGGCCATCCAAGATGTAGATGACTTTGTTTCTTCATTGGAACAGATTCAGAGAAATACACTATTATATCATTTGCTCACCAATGGATGGGTGCCGTCAGAATGAGAGTTCCAAATATAATCCAATCCATAATCTATAATAACGCTTCCTCCAGTGAAAAAAGTCCACCCCCTGTTGTCCTCTTACATCAAAATCCAGCCAACAAGTTGGTTGAAAACTCTTAAAGACTGTTTTCACTTGATTTGTGCATATTTCTCTCTTAATTCAGACTAAATGACTTGATAAAGCAATATTATGGATAGAAGACTTGTATTTTAGTTGGAAGTGATGGTTTGAAGTTAAAAACATCTAAATGATGGATTTGTTTATTACAAACACACAGTTTGTGGATAACTTACATTACTTGTGGATTATTGTGATGCTTTTATTAGCTGTTTGGACTCTCATTCTGACGGCACCCATTCACTGCAGTGGATCCACTGGTGAGCAAGTGATGTAAGGCTAAATTTCTCCAAATCTGTTCTGATGAAGAAACAAACTCATCTACATCTTAGACAGCCTGAGGGTGAATACATTTGCAGCAAATTTTCATTTTCGGGTGAACTATTACTTTCATTTAATTGTTGAATAATTTATTTGCACTTTCAGTTAACACTCTAACAGCCTGAATGACTGATTCATGGTCTAAAATAAAAGCCAGCAAATACATAGAAAAAAGCTTATGTGCTTTATTTCTAAACAAGAGTCTAGTGAGTGACCTGTTGTGAACAGGTAATGGAAATACGTCAGCGTGAGGGGGCGAGTTATTCTTATTCAGTCATAACGTCCAAAAGCATCTGCGTGTTATTATTGCTCATAATTCTGTTTGCCCAGCTCTTATGCTGTCATGGTGGATGTTTGCGCTTTCTGCACAATTTCTCCAAACCAGTGAAAGTACCGTGTTTACACACCTCTCATCGGCCATCTGTCTTTTCACACCTCTCCATTATGGATACACACCTTGTGCTTTAAATATCTCTGCAGGTGTGTGTGTGTGTGTGTGTGTGTGTGAGAGAGATCTGTATATTTGGACAGACTGTGACCATAAACGGTAATGATATGAAATGTGTGATGTGACTATGGAAACCCCACTGCTTTCGATGAGCATTTTATATACACACTGTATCATTTATTGCTTGTCAAGATGATGATGAAAGCTGCCGGCACAGTAAACAACACTCAAATCTCGAAGTCCACAGGGACAATTATAAACCTCACCACATGCATCATTCATTCTCAAGCAAATGGGCCATGAGAAAGAGGAAAGATACAGGACGGAGACCTGCAAGGTTATGAAAAATGCATATTTGAAGAAATGGCAACCTGTCAAATCATAAACATGATTTTGAATTGAATAAGACACTTATTGATCAAAAATACAATGAAAACAGTAATATTGTGCTTACAATTTAAAATAACTATTTTCTATTTTAATATATATTTATTTTTATGATGGCAAAGCTAAATTTTTAACAGCCATTACTCCAGTCTTCAGAGTCACACGATCCTTCAAAAGTCATGCTGCAGATTTGTGTTCAAAAACAACAGATATGCTACTCATATGAATTTCACTACTGGACTTATAATCAAATATAAATGTGTCCTGTTTGCTGAAATGGAATTGTTAATGCACAACACTGAATACCTGAGCTCTCAGTGAGCACAATGTGACCGCTGAAGCTCCTGTGGTCCTGCCAACCTCCATCCAAAAAGCTGATAATCTGTGTTGACGTTTTTTGATTAACCGTAGGACAGTTATGAAACCAAATTTGAATCTGGAGGCAATTGTAATGAATGAATAATATTTCCTCATTATCTGCGGGATTAGAGTGGGAGGTTTCTAGGAAGGGACATCTAATTGGCAGAACCAGGACAAAGGTAAACAGGAGGCGGGCGAGCGGGCAGATGTGTGCGTTTGCTCTCTTCATTAGATTGATTGGGCAGACTTTGATGTCTGCAAACAAGTCCAAACATCAGTGCCCGCACCAGTGTTTGGTCCATAGCATTACGCTGTTGTAAACAAAACAACATTTTAATGAGACACTGGTAGACTATTTATAGGCTGCTACAATGTCATGCTGGTATACGTACGTAAGGGCAACTCAACCTAATTACTTGGGATCTTGTTGCAGATCTGATTAGATATTGATAAGGGGGAAAGGGATTAGCATGACTTTCCCCACATGACCATAAATGTATCCAAAAGACAGATATATTGCTCTACGCGCCATCTGTGAACTGCATTAAGACTTGTGGTTCGGTGTCTTAAACTCTCTTTTCAAATGTGGTTGAATGATGGTTGCCACTGCACATTTATTAGCTATAAGCTAGGCTATGAACTTTCTTAAGTTAACAGAAAATCGAAAGAGACATATAGAAAGCAGACCAGGCCAGCCACACAAGTCTATCACCTCAGCAGGCCTCTCCACAGTCCACTGCTTTTTCCTACTGCATTTACAAAAGGTACAGTATTTCTTCATATAATTCATTATACACATGTTTGTTCTTGTATTACTTGATAATCTTGAATAATACAAAGTTTTATGTGGCTCTCTGGTGTATGTGATTCTGAATGATTAATTGGAATGTTCAGGGTGAAAACGTTCCAAAAACAACTCAGTCATGATAATTCTCGTCCATTTGTCCATCTATTGTAGACAGCATAATGGATTATAAAGCCAGAAACATACCGGCTTTTCACACTGCACTTAACCCCAGGTTATCATTCTTCTAAGCTCCACTTTTAACCCCTGGTAGAACTCTTATGAAAATTAACCATGGTTTTGTTATTGTAAATGTAGTAACCATGTTTTGTGGCGTATTGATTACCTTTTGTATAACCACAGTCTTACTACAAATACCACGGTTAAACTAAACCCATGGTTATTATTTGTGGTTAATATGGTTTACCTGTAGTATCCATGTTTTTTGTTGTTGTTGTTGTTGTTTTATTTGTAGTAAAACAATGGTTAATTTTCGTAAGGGAAGAACGTTTCACACCTGTAATTAAGAAGCGAAGATAACACCGCCTTACCCAGAGTTATGAAAGGTTGTGGCTAGAATGGATATAGCTACTGCAGGAAACTAATAAATAGGCTACATTTTTCTACCTAGTGTGTGTTTTATTAACGTCTACACCTACGCCAACCCTAAACCTACCCCTTACAATAATGCAAAAACAGTAATTATTGTTGTACAGTGTGACAAAAAAAAATATGCTATATTGATGTGTGCATGCCCAGTAGCCGCAGCTGTATCCCTTGTAACCTTAACCGTTATGAAACCCTGCACTGGGGCTGGGTTAGCGCCGCTTTTGCGATGTTAACTCTGGGTTGCAGTGCCAAACACGTAAAGTTTATAATAATGAGGTTTTAGAATGTTAAGGCTAAATGCCTAGCAGCAGACACCCAATCGCAGGCCTCATACTCGCGTGCTTTGGACAATTATGGAAAAACCGCGCGTTTTATAAACACTTGAAGGGAAACATATCAAATGGTTATGGAAAACGCATCAGTTGAAATGATGAAGAGACTGCTTTCTTACCTTTATGGTTCAAAAAGTCCTTTCAGGAAAACTTGATAGAACAGTCGGCAGAAGAATGCACAGCGATATAGTCTTGTTATAAACATACCGCGTGCTGTGTTTGTCCAATCAGTGACAAAGACAAATATGCGAAGAAGAACAATAACCCAGGGTTTAGAATTTAGATAAATTAAACTAGAATTAGAATTTATGAATATCCAGAATTAATTGTTAACCCTGGATATTTAGGCTAATGAACAGTGAGAAGTGTGAAACAAGATAACCCAGGATTTCATTTAGGCCTACTCCAGGTTTAGAATGACCCAGGGTTAACTATTTTAAGTGTGAAGAGCTCTCTATTTAACACAAGTGTGCGAATGTATCCGCAATTTGGCCAGCAAATTATAGAAATTATTGCTAAATTCTAACAACTAACAGCAAATACACTACGACTTCTGACCATAAACTTCTGACGTATTTGCGTAAAGAATGTTTCTGGAATAATGGGTTCTATTTGCTTATTCACGTGACTTATCATACTGATATTACAATAACTAATCCAGTGCTATCGTTTCTAGGAGCGCTGCTGTGGTTTCTGGGCCCCCTGAACAGTATATTGACTCGACCCCCCCTGGGTAGAAATTTGATGTTTGTGTATTGATTGATTTGAGATATAGACATATAATAATTAAGCAGGATGATGTACAGTCAACTGGCCATTATTGCTGAATAAACCCTAAGAAAACCAAAACCAAGTCAGCAAGTTCACAGTAAGTGCACTTGAGTGAGATACATGAGCATGTGGTTCTAGATGAGTGGGTCCACCAGCAACCCAAAACTTCATCTTATTCAGTTGGCCCCAAGCTCTCTGACATCCAAAGCTCAGATTTCATGTGCAATATATGTGCAAGAGTAGATCTCAGTGTTTATTAGTATGATACAGTGCCAAAAGTATTGAAAACACAGATTAGGCTCCCCATCTCACACTTGAAATACATGCTTGCATATTATTTACTTAGCAAGCATGTATTTCAAGTGTGAGATGGGGAGATCTACTCTTGCACATATATTGCACATGAAATCTGAGCTTTGTATGTCAGAGAGCTTGGGGCCAACTGAATAAGATGAAGTTTTGGGTTGCTGGTGGACCCACTCATCTAGAACCACATGCACATGTATCTCACTCAAGTGCACTTACTGTGAACAAGTCTACCTCAGCTCTGGAAACTTATGCACGTTCCCCACAGCTAACCACAAACTGTGGAGCACTCCTGCACTCTGGCAGACCTCATCAAACCCCACAGTAGGTGAAGAGCCTGCACAGCAGTCAGCGTGCCTTATATTTTCTTTGCATTTTCTCATTTTGCTCATGGGGCTCAGGTCGAGTTAGATAAATATGAGGTTTTGAATATTTCAGGGGAAAAAAGGATTTTACACACATCAACTTCAGTGACCTGATTTGTTTAAGATATAAAAAGTAATAACATGCTGGTAATAAGTGGATTTGGCTGAGATAATATGGCATGTGAGTGACAGTAAGTCCAAACATAAAAACGTCCAGTTTCATAACGTTATTTGAGATGTGACAGCTAAAACTGTGTATATTATGCATATTATCACTTGATTTGAAAAATAAAAAAATCATCCTGTCCTAGGTAATATAGAGATAGTCCAGTATAGTCCAGGTCACAGGAATTCCACCAGCCCCTGCAATACTGCTTTAAGTGGAGGCAGGCATAGTTTTTTAATCCTCATTCCTCCATCCTCTTAAATGGCTAGTTCTGGGAACTATTTGTGTGCCTGTGGCAAGGGATTTTCCACTGTAAACCTCTTTGGCTGCCGTATTGTATCATAATGCAGGTTTTACGGGGGCAAAAAAAAAAATGTTCTGCTACTGTCTGACATCTCAGTGATGGACTCAAATGGCCAATTATAGGTTACAGTTAAACTGTTCAGAAATGGGGTTGTGAGAAAGGGTTATGTTTTTGAAGGGTTATTTATGTTTCACTGTATTCTGGTTGCTTCTATACCTGGTAAGTACGTAAGTAAATAAATAAATAGCCTAAGTAATAAATAAAATAAAATAAAATAATAAGATAAAATAAAATAAAATAAAAATAGTGGAGATGTAAGTTTTCACAAGGTAACCATCTCAGTAACCATAGGTTTTCATAGGTCCAATTGGTCAAATGTGTACTTTTATGTGTATTTATGTGGTTTAGTATGTTGGTTTTAAACGCCACAGTTTAGGTCTTTAATAATGTCTAATAGATTTTTTTCTCTGAAACATTAATATTACTACTTTTTAAGAACTTTCAGAGAACATCAAAAGTAATTTTCTCATATTGAGAAAAATGATAAATGATAAAATGGAATGTTCCCTTAATGTTCATATATGTACACACACACACACACACACATTTAAGCATGTGTATATACGGTGCCAAAAGTTTGGGATCAGTAAGATTTTTAATGTTTTTTTAAAGATGTTTCTTATGCTCATTAAGGATGCATTTATTTGATCAAAATACAGAAAAAAAATCTTTAATTTTGTTAAATATTATTGCAGTTTAAAATAACAGTTTTCTATTTTAATGTTCTTTAAAATTAAATTTATTCCTGTCAAGCAATGCTGAATTTTCAGCATCGTTACTCCAGTTATCAGTGTCCTTCATAGATCATTCTAATATGCTGATTTATAATCAATGTTGGAAACAGTTGTGCTGCTTAATATTTTTTGGGACCTGTGATATTTTTTTCAGGATTCTTTGATAAATAAAAAAGATACATAATAAATAAAATTGATAAATAAATAGAACAGTGTTCAAATGTCGTGTTCACACACACACACACACACACACACACACATACATACACATATAAGCATTAGATTTAAAAAAAAAAGCATTGGACAAAAAACTGGACATTTGAACTTCCAGAGAATTGAACCTTCCTTTATATGGGAATGTTAGCAAAACGATCTAAGAACATATTTTTGTTTTTTTCCACAGCCAATGAGGGTGGACATTGCAATCATGTTTGTAACTTTTTTTTGGTATATGAATATACACAAACTGCCTTCTCTGATGATAAACAGTAAACAGACTACAAAGTGTGACAACACAATGACCTACAATAGAGACTAAATGTTTCGTCTAAACATTTTGTGCTATATTAGGAGAGTAAACAAATCCAGAAAAAGATCACCCTAGTGAGAGACAAGCGAAAAGAACAAACAAAACAAATCCCCAAAACTCAGTACTGGTTCTAATCAGCGTCTCGATACAACGAGCATGCGCGAACACAAAGAACAGCAACACACGAGCTGCTCCGCACAGGCAACGATGCTTGTTACTATAGCAACAACCTCTCGCGCACATCCGCCGCCTCCACCATCGTCTCCTCCTCCCCACCGCACAGCAGCATCCCTCTGTCATCAGGATATTTCCCGAGACGGAAATACGACGGGGGAAGGAAAATGGCGCTCATCCCATCACAGATCCTCAGAGTAGCGATACTCCTCTCTTATTTTTCCATCCTCTGCAATTACAAAGCCATAGACATGCCCGCGCATCAAACATACGGCGGTAGCTGGAAGTTTCTTACGTTCATAGATTTGGTAAGTGCATGTGCATCGTTCCCATGCATTGCCTGATGTATATGTATATGAGATCTCCATAATGCATTAAATAGACAGGCCCCTGTTATACTGAAATATGCAGGTTCCTGCAAAAAGGAGTCCAAACGCCAACACAAATAGTCTTGCGTCATATTTACTGAGCATTAAACGTTAATCACATGACTTTTTAAATCTCTAATGATGATGTCATGCTTTTCATATCTCACATCCTCATTAATAATGAATCTTCTTCTGAAGGCTTGTGCTGAATTACGAGCAGGTCATAGGAGGACAAATTAAGGGTGCATTTACAGTTTTTATATATAAACTGAAGCATCCTTTTCTTTTGTTCTGGCGCCATAAGGAACCAGTCTGTTCGAGTAAATGCAGGTCAGCGACTGCACGCACGCACATACGCATTGACTGTTATGACAGTCTGTGAGCCAATGACTCATGTTTTCCACATAAACAGCCCATTTTGTCCCCCTTTTTCGAACAGTGATTTTTAATAGCAATAAAAGTTGTTTTGTTACACTTCACATTTACACATCTGTTCCAGTGATCTTTTTTTCATTCTTGTTTGGGAATAATCTCATGTACAGATATTTTCTGTGCAGATGTGTTCGGATTATTGTGGATGGAGCTTTTTCAACCCTTATGCTGTTTCATAACACTTATGATGTTTTCTCAGAATCCTTAGTACTTATTTGAAGTTGTAGCGCACTCTAGTCACTGCACTACAATTAACATATTGGGCTCAGTAAGATTTTTTTGTTTATCTGCAAGGATGCATTAAATCGAACAAAGTGACAGTGAAGACATTTATAATGTTACAAGATATTATTGTTTCAAATAAAACTATTCATCAAAGAATCCAGGAAAAAAAAAGAAATAAGAAATGTTACTATATCTGCCAAAATAGTTGTACCCCAAACTTTCATTCAGATAAATGTACAAAAATGGTTATTTTAATAGTTTTGGTAACCTAAAAACACAGTGGTGACAGTTGTAGGTTTATTAATAAACTCTTTCATTGTCCATAAGCACAGAAAAACTAGACTCACTTTCACCTACAACCATAAAGAGATAGGGAAGTGATTTATTGTTTGCGCTGCTTTGTGTAATAGTATAATGATTAATTATGACAGCATTTAAAGACCTCTGACACCACTCATAGCATGAACCTGGATGATGAGGCTGTGTGAAACTAATATTAGAACAGACGATAAACACGTCACGTTCAGAGAGGCAGATTATCTCATCTTGGCACAAGAAATGCAAGTACGTCTGGATCAAATTCTTGCACTCACTATCCACAACTGCAGCATCGTTGCATTTATTAACACTCTAAGTAACTACCATTGTGTTAACTGTGATTTTAGCCATTTATGTTTTCATCAGGCTTCATTAATTATTAAATACAGGGGTTCAGATTTGGCTTTCCATTCTCACAATAGGACACTTGAGAAGCCTGGCATAGAACTGATCTCTCAGTGTCATACATAAAGTGCCTGGTCAAGTGTGGCCGAAAGCTTTCAGTGATCTGAGAATGAGATACCCGTGGATTAATTAGCAGAGTTTAATTAGCACAGATGCACAGGTTTTCTGAGTGTATCATTACTGTGATGAAAGGCAGCCTATATTTAGCTAATAAATGATTTTATGCCTCTGTTGGCTTCATGTCCTTGCACCATTTTTTAACTCTCAAATGATATGAGAAAAGAATGAACGTCCATTTTTAGCTCAGCTAAAGCAAAGATCAAACGCAGTAGTGAGGGTAGAGTAAGAAAAATAAATCATTTAGGCGGCTGGTAATAGGGATTTAAGACTTTTCCAATAAAAGATTGGTTTTGGACTAATCGAACATTTATATGAAGCCTTAGCAGGGCTTCTCCTGTCTTCAGACACCAGGAAACAAATTTAGGAGCAGAAAGATAATGAGGAATGAAATATTAAAGAGTGCATTAATGGGAGACTTTTTTGCATGTTGGATATCTGTGGAGGAGATATAATAAAGAAACCCTCGTAGTTCCATAATGTCTTTCCATCTTAAATTAATGTCAAAGCAATCTCCTAACACTCTCATCCCGAATGTTCGCTAATGGAAAATGGGCTAAAAAAAAGGCATATTAGCTTAAGACGAGAAGTAGGTTACGGAGGAAAGGTTGTGTATTAAATTATTCCAATGGCAGTTTTCTTGCAGCCTGTCATGCATTGTAACATTTTAAAGCTTGTCAACTGTATCTGTATATTGTTCTGTTTCCTGTGATGTGAGTTTGTTTGCTCTTGGAAAATGATGGTGCTTAGAAATACTCATATTCTATTTTGAGACAACCAAAGATGAATGCATGGCTTTCATCAAGTTTCCCTTCAACTTCCCCTTGTGTTCCTTTTATAAGACAGCTTTGATTTACATGTCAATGAGAGGCCTTCCAAAAAAAAAAAAAAAACACACACACATTGAAATTTTATATCATTTATTTATTTATAACAAAAATGGACCAAGCTACATCTCAGTCAGTTTTGCCTGCTCTTTTCAGTTAGGGCTTAAAGGAATATTTAACACAAAAATGAAAATTTGTAAAAAAAAAAAAAAAAAAAAAATTTACCCTCAGGCCATCCAAGATGTATAGGTGAGTTTGTTTCTTCATCAGAAATTTAGCATTACATCACTTGCTCACCAGTGGATTATCTGCAGTGAATGGGTGCCGTCAGAATGAGAGTTCAAGCAGCTGATAAAACATTATAATAATAGACTTGGTCGGCATTGCTGGGAACGCCCACAAAAACGTCATATCCATTTACGCCGTGGGGGAAAACAAACCATTCGAATTAACGTGCGGAGACCTTGTTAAGTGCTTGATCTTTACTTTTTGTTATGATTTCGATTGATTTTTGCTTGGTCCAATGCCGAAAAGTTGCTATGTGGCGTTCTATACCTCTAATAAGTAAAAAAAAAAAAAAAAAAACCCGATCTGAAGATTTATATACTGCCGAATAAACAGACAGAGGTAGCACAATCTGAGTGGGTAGCACAAATCATCAGAACACCGACAGTAGTTATGAATATACAACGTACAGCACAAAACATATCAAGCTTAATATTCATTTTTACTATAGTAAATGTACAGTAGGCTAAACATGTTTTTGGTCATTTTTATTACCAATTGTAGCCTATAACCACAGTTTTACTACAATAATGGTTAAACTACTGTATGGTTAGTGTTGCAAAACATGTTTAATTTGTTTTTACCATGGTTTAACTGTAGTAACCATGTTTTTTGGTTGTAACCATAATTAATTTTCATAAGGCATTAATTTAATTTTCATAAGGCATATTTTCATGTTATTTTATATCGTTTTATTTTACGGCATGCATTTGTGAAAATGATTAGACTATACGTATAGCACACACCACATAGAATAACGCTGTGCATTTCAAGGCACTTCAGTGGACCTTTAATGTTACCTATGTTTTGTCAATTTTAAAATTATTTTTAATATACCAATAAAAAGTATGACAGGCTTTTACTCAATTCTTTATCACTTTATTAAAATTAAGCAAAACAAAACGACAAATGTTTACTTTCACAAGCCGTCACGTATAGACTTGCATTTAGCTGTCTCTTGCCTGGAGACTCAATCACACTGTAAAAAATCAAAAGTTGAGAAAACTTAAAAATTTGAGGCAACCAGCTTCAGCAGATTTTATCTCAACTTCTTGTTTTCAGTTTATACAACAAAAAGTTGAGAAAACTCAAAAATCTCCTACAAAAACAAGTTGAGAAAACTCAAAAATCTGCTGAAGCTGGTTGCCTAAACTTTTGATATTTTACAGTGCAGGTAACAAAAAATGTCAGGAAACAACACCTCTGACCATTCCATTGGGTCGTTTGTCCAGTCGCAGATACCGTATGGACAGTCCAACCCAATACGGCTCAGTTTTTCTACATAACTTGGTCTGTCGAGCGGCAGAAATTGAAATTATTTTATTTAGGCCATTCTGAGTCGACAACACCATGCTTTTCCAATGAGGGGGAGAGGATTGTTTTCCTCCCACGCCGACTCTGCCCCCACAGCTATGACGTGACACCGACCAAGTCTATCCACAAGTAATCCTCATGACCCCAGTTTAAATCTCTGACATTTTGACTTTTTGAACTCTTGACGGCTAATATCTTAAAAGTTATACTGTGAAATATTGTTAAAATTTAAAATAACGTTTAATTTATCTTACAATGTCTTTGTCACAATGTAAAAGTCAAAATGTCACATCAATGTTCTTAGAAGTTGCATTTACAAATCTGATGGGACATGTGACCCATTTCTTCTGGGTATACTACATTACCTTTTCTTAACCAGTGTGTTATGATTCCCCATGTCAGGTCATTCAGGCGGTGTTCTTTGGAGTGTGTGTCCTGACTGACCTCTCAAGCCTTTTGACAAAAGGCAGTGCCAATATGGAGCAAGAGAGACAGTTGAGGAAGCTGATTAGCTTACGAGACTGGATGATGGCTGTTCTGGCCTTTCCTGTTGGTGCGGTATGTATAAACCACCAATCAGATTTCTTGTTTTGCATATGTACACTGTCTGAACTGACTGAGATCTACAAAAATAATCTTTATTTTTGTTAGTTGGATCTACATCGGAGACTGTAAGCAGTGCTGCTGGCTCAATGAGGATATGTTGATGTTCAGATAAAATCAATGCTTAAAATCAACATTGAAAATTGGATTGAAATTGAATAAAAACACCAATATGGCCAATTTTTAAAGTGAAATATTGAAGTGATCCAAATTATTACTGTGGAAAGAAATCTAGCGTTCAAACTAAAGCTTGGAAAAGTTTCAGCTTTTATATAAGTATGCAAACATTGCATTTTTTTTTGGTATACGGAAAATCAGCAAAAGTCATTGTGTGTGAACCTACCATAAACTCTCTGAGCCATCAAGTTCCATTGTTAATGTGTGGGAAAGAAAAAAAACAGTACAGTAACGGAACATGAATGCAATACTTTGTCTGAAGCTGCCGTCCCCTCCCACACGTCATTGACATTGAGATGTCTGAAACCACAGAAAAACAGAGGCGATTATTCAAAACTTGTTTCAAGCAATCATTCAGTGGATCAGAAAGGGGGGCTGTGTAAAGAGCATATTTGTAGGGGGTGCCAAAGGTAAAATACAGCTTGCTGCATATGCCTGACCAATGGTTTAATATTTTTGCAACTTTGCAGTTTCATACATTTGTGGACATCTATCAGTAGTGTACAGTATATTTTTAAAGTTTTTGAAAACTCACAAGGCTGAATTTATTTGATCAAAATACAGTAATACTGTGAAATTATTACTGTTTTCTATTTGAATATATTTTAAGCATAAAAATGTCACATGATCCTTCAGAAATCACTCTAAAATGCTGATTTAGCCTACCTCTCAAGAAACTTATTATTATCAATATCAAAAACAGTTGTGCTGCTTAATATTTTTGTGGAAACCATTTATTTCAGGAGCAGAAAGTTCGAAAGAACGGCATTTGTTTGAAATAGAAACCTTTTTGTAACATTATAAATGTATTTACTGTCACTTTTGATTAATTTAATGTATCTACATTGTGCAATCCAGTTCAAAAGGTTACTGTGTCTTGTCTTTGTAGGGCAGAATAGACACTAGGTGCCTTTAGATCTGTATTTAAACCATCAAAACATTGAATCATCTGATTCTTTTAATAAGATACAATAGGTGAACTAATGGAAAAGGCATGAGCCTGCAGGTCTGGTCAGACAGCATCTGTATTCTCTTACTGCTATATCTGGCCACATCCACACATGCTGCTTTGCATAAGGGGACTACAGACACCAATACGCATTGTCTTAAATGTAGAGCCTATTTGTTTTGCAAATGCCCAGTCATCTATCTGGCACTGCCACAAAACCATCTATGCAATAATATCCTGTCCTGTGAAGTGAAGAAGGAAACACTATGTTGTTTCTGTTTTGTGTGAGTGTGAGTGTGTCCATGATGACCATCAGATAATTGCATGGAAAATATTTAAATTTTGATCACAAATGTCTTGCTTTGGCTCTGGCTAGCTAAAGAGCTTTTAATATTGCATGGCACAATGTTAGTAGGGAGTTTAAGATGTCAAATGACAGTGTCAAAGTGTCTTAAACCTTAAGTGTAAGAAAATTGACTCTGCTCATTTCATTTTAATGAAAGAGACACAGGCATTCCACTTATATTGCAAGGAATCACTAATAATAAATGGCTAATATGGCTAAAATGGCTAAATAATAAAGCAAAGTATAAAAATACAAAATGAATTCTATAGTGTGCAAATACACTACAGGTCAAAAGATTAGAATATAAGATTTTTTAATGCTCACAAAGGCTGCATTTATTTGATCAAATTATTCCTGTGATGGATATTAGAATGAATTCTGAAGGATCATGTGACACTGAAGACACACAAAAAAATCATCTTTTCCATCAATGAATAAATTATATTTTAAAATATATTTTAAAAAGAAAACAGGTATTTTAGATTGTAATAATATTTTGCAATATTTCTGTGTTTAATCTATTATTGATATAAGAAAATGCAGCCTTGGTGAGCATGAGAGAGCACTTTCAAAAACGTTTATAAAATCTTACTTATGTTAAACTTTTGGCCAGTGTATCTGATGACTAGGACTAGACTGAATGTTTTTTCACATTTTCCTTACTGTTTTTTGGGGGGAAATTATGCAAAACATAAAACAAAAATGAATAACAAAAAATAAATATTAAATACAGTATTGTATTTTTAAATATAAAATATACATAAAGATACTTTTTTTACAGCTTTGACCATTGCATCATTCTGTGGGTATTTGTAGGTTGCAGATTCTCAGCAGGACTTAACGAGATGGCAGACAGAGGAGGCTTCCTTGTTAGCTTGTAAAAAACTAAGCAGCCAGACAGCCATGATACAAACACAAAATAGATGCTTGACTTGGCCCTGGCCCTCAGTCTAAGAGCTGGGCATGAGGCTCAGCTTACACCCATCACAATGAGCATCATTAGTGCTGACGTTAATACTGGGAAACGGGCTCTGCTGTGTTTGAGTGATATGCATACTTTGTTAGCCTTAAGCCCAGGTCATTTCCTGGCACCTGTTAGTGGTATATGTGTCTCGCTGATATTCATTCTTCTGCAGTGTAGACTCAATGATACAATGGGACAAGATTTTGTGCCATGTGCTTAAAGGAATAGTTCACAAAAAATAAAACTTTGCTGAAAATTCAACTCCATGCATTCTAAGATGTAGATGAAGGAAAAGATTTGGAGAAATTTAGCATTACGTCACTTGCTTACCAATGGATCCTCTGCAGTGAATGGGTGCCGTCAGAATGAGAGTCCAAACAGCTGATAAAAACATAACAATAATCCACAAGTAATCCACACGACTCCAGTCCATCAATTCACATCTTGTAGAACAAAACACTGCATGTTTATAATAAACAAATCCATCATTGAAGCCATCATTAATTAACTTTAAACCATTGCTTCTGGCCATAAACCATAACACTGCTTCCTCCAGTGAAAAAGTCCATCCCATGTTGTTCTCTCATATCAAAATACATCAACATATTTGTTTAGAACTGACTGGACTGTTTTCACTTGTAAATGGTGCCTGATCTGTGTGCATTTCTGTCCTATTCAGACAAGACCACTTTTTCACTGAAGAAAGCAATATTGTGGAGAGAGGACTCAGTCCCAACCCTTAGTTGAGACTGAAGTTAGTTGAAAGAAAAAAAAATCTTGATGGATTTGTTTCTTACAAACATACAGCTTTTCACTTCCCAAGATGTCAACTGATGGACTAGAGTTGTGTTGATTACTTGTGGATTATTGTGATGTTTTTATCAGCTGTTTGGACTCTCATTCTGACGGCACCCATTCACTGCTGAGGATCCATTGGTAAGCAAGTGATGCAATACTAAACTTCTCCAAATTTGTTCAGATGAAGAAACAAACTTTAATAGCCTGAGGGTGAGTAAATTTATAGTATATATTTATTTTTGGGTGAACGACCTTAGTCTATCCACATTATTTTGCAATGCAGAAGTAAGCTGTTTTCTGTGAATGTGACTTCTGATTCATTAGTTGCTTGCTATAGGTAAATAACTAGAACTAAAACTATTTGCATTACAAACCAGTGTGTTTGATTACAATAATACATTAAAATGATAACAAACACAAGATTGCAATATCAAGCTGCATAATAGACTGTTTTTGTACAGCTAAAATAACTGGAGGTTGATGACACTGGAAGGCTTGCATATTCAAGTTACAAATGGCCACATCCGCTCTTATGTTAAAATAAGGTGGAAACAGTATGTCAGGCCAAGGCATGGAGCCTCCAGCTAGCTTGGCTGGATAATAGAGAAGGTTTGGAGCTTGTTATGTGGTTTATCCACAGTGCCCAATGAGAATGGGCAAATCCAAATAAACCACCTGTCCGGCAATGAACTTATTTAACTTGCGCTTTCAAGATGAAGCCCGACGTTTACTTGAAATATGCTTCAAAAGCACAACAGTTCCCTTTCACAAGGACTATCCTCATAGTGCCGCCCGTTTATTTGGGTATGGCGACCATCATCCAAGCTCTTACTGGAAAAAAGAATCTGCAAAATAATCGGAGACACCCAAACCAAACAGAAATCTGTCACACCCATAAATGAGGCCCATTAATGCAAATACGTTTGAGCAGTTCAGGATTACAGCAAGGGAAGTGAAATTCCTCCTCGGAGAGCCTGGGACTTCAAACGCTCTTTCACGAGGCCTGCATGCTCCACACCAACGTGATGTCCTCATCATCTTAACACTGTCCTTTTTCACAGAAGGCATCTGTAGCTCCAAGTAAGTGTTGGATAAAAGCAAGAAAAAAGAAGTCAGCTCTTAGGGATTAATTATGGTGTGCTGATATGAAAATATGAGCTCTGTGTGTTGGTTCACTGTGCTCATGGCTGGTTGTCGTGGTTTTGTGCAGAGATTGCGTCCTGTAGATGAGGGAATCAAAGAGGATATTAGACAAGTTAGACTTTTTGTCATAATGAGATGTGCCGGCATGAGGCAGTCTGCCGGAATACCTGCTGGGAATCTGGGGGTGAGGAATGGGCTCAATTTTAAGTCATGGCGGGGAGTGAGAGGTCTTAAAAAGTTATGAAGTCTCTGAAGATAAAATGAAGTTGCAATTTCAGAAAAGTCCATAATTGAGGTGGCTAGCACCCGATAACATACAAGAATCATTTACATTTCTAATGCTTGTTCTGTGCTGAATCATATAATCATGGGAAAAAGCTTTAGCATTGTTGGTTTTTAGCCATAAAGCTGAAGAATAATCACAGAAATGTCCTTTAAGCATGTTCAGGAACAGAAATGGTTAGTATCGGCCATGTGACAGTAGAAGTGCTTCAGTAGTACAGAGAATTTGCTGTACTGTTTATCCCAAACTATGTTTACATGACAACAGTGTACTAAAAACTAAAAAGGTTTGAGTGCAGATGACAACATTGTCAAAACAATCCTTGTTTACACGGATTCATGAATGCTGTATTGTGCATGCCAGGCCAGTAGTTGGTGATATGACTTTTAAAAAAAAAAAAACACAACTTGCATGCACACTAGTGTTGCCAAATCTGCGGTTTTCCAGTGGAATTGGGGTTGCTGTGGGTTGTTTTTCATGTCCATGGGTCGAAGTGACCCCAAAAACATAATATTTAGTCACTGAAATGTGAATTTTACCAGGGCAACCTCACCAAAAAACACCCCTCGGAACATGGGTTTTACTGGGGGACCCCCTTAAAACGTGATTGGGCTAGTTTTGGGGCAATTTGTGAGCAGCAATTGGGTGGGTTTTGTTGTGAAAACCTGGCAACCCTGCTGCACACATACCTGTGGACTAAACACATAATATGCATGTTCATGATGTCACCATTTGTAATTAGACCATGCCATGTTGGTTTCGTCTGGCCAGAGGAGAACCGGCCTCCTGACTGAGCCTGGTTTCTCCCAAGGTTTTTTTTCCCTCCATTTCTGTCACTGATGGAGTTTTCGTCTTGTGCCACTGTCGCCTTTGGCTCGCTTAGTTGGGGACACTTCATTTCTGT
Organism: Tor tambroides; assembly: GCA_021397915.2. Taxonomy (NCBI): domain Eukaryota; kingdom Metazoa; phylum Chordata; class Actinopteri; order Cypriniformes; family Cyprinidae; genus Tor; species Tor tambroides. The sequence goes on along the minus strand of JAFVLL020010030.1, from coordinate 14,366 downwards.
CAATATTGTCGACTTGATTGCACAGATACTATTTAAACTGAAATAAGCTGGATGATGGTATCACTGAATCAATGATGAATTGATTTTAACTGGAAAATTGAGTGTTTACTACTGTCCTCTAGCAATATCGACACAATTTTCCTGTTTAATATTGTAAAGCTGCATTGACACAATCTGTTTTGTATAAAGCGCCATATAAATAAAGGTGACTTGACTTTCACAAATTTGCATTTTCATAGTTTACATGGAGATAACGGTATTGTTTTCAAAAACGTGCACTTTGAAACCTGAAAGTTTGCATTTTCAGACCCCCAAAATACTGCTGTGTAAATGAACAGCTAAGACATATGAAAATGTTTTCAGTTTTTAATTGAAAATGGTGTCATAATATGCCCCCTGTATTTGCAGCATTATTTTAGAAAAAAAAACAAAAAACAAAAAAAAACATTGAGAGCAGAAAACTGTTCAGTCACAGGTGTGGATCTACACATTTTATTTATAATAAATGTAAACAAAATGTAAATAAAACCGCATACCACACATATTCTACACATTTCATTAACATTAAGGAATTACGTTTAAAAAGTTACTAAAAATATATATATATTATATATTATTCAATAAGGTTACAGAATGTTTGTGTGTGTGTGTGTGTGTGTGTGTGTGTGTGAGAGAGAGAGATCGGATGATTAATTATCAGTATTTTCTTTGATTTTGGTTTGCAGTTTGTGGTGACTATGTTCTGGACGCTTTACGTGTATGACAGAGATTTGGTATACCCAAGACTCCTGGACAACTTTATACCTCAGTGGCTAAACCATGGGATGGTGAGTGGAAAATTGCTTTCTTTTCTTTCTAAAAACTACAAGACTGTAAAATATGTTTGCCAGTTTCAAATCACTGAGATTACAAATGTCTTTCTAAATGAACAATGGTATTATAAGTCTAGATAGATAGATAGATAGATAGATAGATAGATCACTCTCAGGCAGGTGCAAAAGTAAAAGTACATTTTGTTCTTTTTTCTTAAGCCACATTGACGTCAGATGTGAAATGCTAGTCGTTGTGCAAACGTTCATTTCAATCAGGTGGAACAAAAGCTTCAAGGTGGGGTCCAAGTGGCAGGTCTTGTTTTTTTGACAGGTGAATGTGATGTTAAGTGTGACAGCATTTTTAGCCGGTGTGTTATCCCAGTAGCAAAATCGACTCTGTTGGCGACAGACAGCAAGAATGTTTACTTCAACATATTGTCACAAATGCAGCATTAATGTATCTTCAGAACTGAAAAGACTTCACTGCAATTAGTCTAGAAGAGTCTCTACAAGAGATATTTAATAACCTAAATGCTTCCATATTGAATCCTTCTTTAATCTGCTCAGGTGGCCTTGACGAAAGAGGTTTTGGGACCTAGAGGCTTCTGATAGATTGATAGGGAATACAACTCAGAATGAGGCTATTACTGGAAATGTGGTTGGATGTCTCAGTCGTCGCTAATCACAGGATGTATTCGGTTGACTTGAGTATAGCCTTGGGCCAATGACAACACACGTAGTGGTTGCTAGGGAAACACGTCTCGGTTATTAATCAACATGAATGTAATCTTTGAGCCTAATCAGAAATTGTCTCTATCTTTAATGTGCAGTGGCGTTATGAAATCACATGCAATTGGATTTTCCGCAGGGTTTTTAAACCTTTCAACATTTGTCATTTGTACACATTAGACTGTACATGATTTTTAGGTTTGGTTTTAGGCATGTGCTAAAAATGTACATTTCATTTCTTCATATTTCCCTAATGATTTTGATGGACGGTGACCTAAAAATGAGTCGAGAGTCTGTTCTGTTCACAGGTAAAAAACAAACAAAAAAACAATGCAAATGATAAAAACTAAGATCATGCATTGCAAGGATGGCAAGATCAAAAATGTTCAACCCCAAATTCTTACTATAAGCTGCTCAAAATCTAAATTTGCTCGAGGTTTTCAATGAAGAAAGTGCTCTTTCCTGCTTTTGACAATGGTTTTCTCCAGCCAGTGGAGGAGCAGAGGTCTTGTGATCTAAATACAGTTGTGCTGCTGAGGACTGACCCACGGGAGAGAACTACCTTCCAGCTGAGAACAATTTGTGCTATGCAGAAAGTTCCAGATTATCCCGCCTGTAACTGAAAGGGGTTACTCCATTGTAAATATTTTGAAGCATTCCATGGTACCACATTTGTTTGTTTACCCATGCTGCTATGGCAACAGTCTTCAGTTCACTGGCTGCTCTGACAAAGAAACAGTGACTAAGCCTTGTTACTGTTAGGAACAAAGTCGAGCATTTATACCAGAGATTATCAATGTGACAGATATGTCTAAAGATATTCAAACAAAAATAAATATGACAAATATATATCTAAAATAATGAATTTTTTTTTTTTTAATGCTTTGCAATTTAGACTGCAAAGCAACTTTGCATTAATAATAATAATAATTTTCTTGAAAATTGTGGAATTAATTTATTAACTACAATTATACCAATAAAATTATAATATTAAAAATAAATACATTTTAAAAAATGAAGACCATTTAGACTGCAAAGCAACTTAGTATAAACAAAAATAGTAATTTTTTAAACTATAAAATGAATTTATTAACATAAATTATTACAATAAAATTATAATATGAAAAAATATATTTAAAATGAAGACTGTTTAGACTGCAAAGCAACTACCATAAATAATAATAATAATAATAATAATACTTTTCTTGAAACTATAAAAGTAATTTATAAATTAATATAAATTATAACAATATAATTATAATATTAAAAAATAAATTGGAAAAATATGTTTAAGAAATGAAGACCATTTAGACTGAAAAACAACTTTGGAATAATAACAACAATAATAATAATAATTATATAATAAATATAATATGTTATAATAAAAATATTATTATATTTAAATGAATAATATTAACTAAATAGACTACAATTATATGATTATGTTTCTATTGTAGCCTAATGATTGAGTTATTGTGTAAAAAAAACAATCTTGATTATTAGTGTCAAATTTGTATTTTATGTGCCTGTCAGTGAAACACCCACAGCAGGGCATTTATGAATCCTTTACACCTTGATGCACTGAAAGAGAGAGAAGCTGCTTTTCACAGCTACCCTAGAAATTAGGCCACAACAAACTATAATAGCACCAGACAACTGCTCCTTTTAAGTCATTTCATTTGAATACACTAGACATATTTATATTTCTGCTGGTGCATGCAGCTCATGGCTACAAAAGTCCTTTGAAACTTTCAGGGACTCTCTAGATATATGTAGACACATGCAAATATTTGCAAATATTAATCACATCACTAGAATTTGAAAACTTTGTCTCTGTAAGTGCAGACAGGAAGTGACATGAAAAAAAACAAAAATAATACTATTTTTCCCCAAGTGACAAGGGAAAGGACATTTTCCCTGTTTTGAAGCTGTCAGCGCAGTTGCTGTATATTTGGCAAGCCTGTCAGGACTCATAATGTGGTGATAACAATCAAAACAGAGCCACTTCAATAAGACTTAAAGAAGCCGCTGCTAAACTTTCATGGCATCATCGGGAGGCGGTTTACCTGCGTCAAAGTATCTGTGACAATAATCCCGTCTCCGCTTTGTAATTACTCCGCTGCGGAGAGAGGCCTGTCAGAAGAGCGTTGCGCTGCTCTAATGTTAATGCCAGTGGCCTCCCGCTGAGCAGCCCCCGTGTTCAAACGCATACCGCAAATAAACATCTTACACCTGCTTAGAAAAGACACCACCGCTGTACATCTCAAAATAAAAGTACAAAAGACCCAGAGAGGCCGAATTCCCATGTGAAGGTATTTTCTGGAGTAGAACGCCCAGTCTGAGCATTTAACTTTCCTTATATATAATTCAGCAGGTAGCTTTTAAACGATACAGGTCATTGTGCAGGGGGGCTTTTATGACTGATTACCTGTGGTAAACAACCCTCCGTTGCTCCTTTATCCACACTGCTAATTGTTCAGGGGAGACAAACACAGTACGCGGCAATTCCTTTTCCACAGCGTGACCTTGAACGCACTTGGTTTGGCTAATTAATCATGCAGTAAGTTCAAAGACAATCAATATTTCAAAAACATCCGTTGCTGCAACAAAGAATGAATTTTACGCAAGTATCCCATTTAAGCACTATAGGTCAGTAATGAATTCCAGTTGCAATTCCGGCTTCTTTTGGCCTGTAAAGAAAAACTCACACTGAGAGGAAGCAGACTTTGCTTTTTAAAATTGTCTCTCAACCTGTCTGTGGCATTTCTCTACAATTCCTTCTGCTGGATTTGTGGGATGTTGTTTAGAGTAGAAAATAGCTGTGCCCACAGGCCAATTTGAAGAGTACTCTCCTCTGAAAATTGTCTCTAACTGTATGCTCCTGCTGCGACTACCAGTATGTTCAGACTGTGTGGATAAGTGTTTCACCATTTACAGTAATAAGAATCCATCCTCCGAGCGAGAGGAGAAACACATCCATGTGACTGAAATCGATCAATGTCACCGTCCGTGGCTGTGCTAAACTGATTCGGGCTCCTGATGCACTCCAGTGGTGTTTTCTCTGCATCTAATAACATGTTGGGTTTGCAGCTGTCAGAGGAACCTCAGACAGACTAGTTTCTGCTTAACCAACGGTATTACCCAGACCGTCTTTAGGATGCCGCGAGGATAAGAACCAGATGGCAGAGTATATCAGACTTTTTTTTTCAGGCTTTGCTTCACTTGAAAAAAACAATGTATCATGTACGAAATACAGTACATACTTTACAGTTAGATAAGGTATAAAGTGACCACTTGTCAAATTATATGCAAATATAATATATTCAGTTTAGTTTGTTTAGTTTCTAGTTTAAATGTATTTTTTTGATTTTTCTATTTTACTTTATAACTGTTAATGTGCTAGCTGGTATAATTTTGATATGTTTAATAGCATAAAATATTATTTAAAATTTTAATAAAATAGCATATTAACTTTAGAAGCCTAAATAATTTGGCAAAAAATAAAAACTACAAATGGTGCAACTAAATATGAAACTAGAAAATATTTTTATTACTTCAGTACTAACTAATATAAAATAAAAATAACTAATACATTATTTTAACATGAAATTGTAACTAGATATCAATAATTCTAGACTGTGCTGAAAAAATTGTACTGTTAAACTTTTTTTAAATGATACCAGCTAACAAATTAACTTTGGCAGCCCTAGAAAATAAAATAAAATAAATATTAAATTAAATTAAACAAATAAACTATGGAAAATAAAATACAATAACAGAGTGAAAATTAAATAAATGAATGAAAATGAAAAAATTCAATTAAAATGAATGAATTTCGTATATAAAAGGCAAAGTTCCTCCCAAAATGAAATTTTGTCATCATTTATACAGTACACCCTCATGTAATTCTGTAACTCTATATGACTTGCTTTCTTCTGTGAAACACAAAGGAAAGAAACTGAAAATATTCAACTGTTTTTGTCCAAAACAATTCAGTGGAGTAAATGATGATAAAATACACCTAAATTCAATATTATTCTGGCTCAGCACCCATAAACTGGATGCAAACTACCCAACAGTTATCATACTGGCCAAGTATACAAACCAAAAGGTATGTCTGAATGCTAGAAATGACAATTTACGCAGGCTAGTAATCACCTACAGTGCCCAGACCCTGATTCATAAGCGTATTATTGAATTATTAGTATTAGTCTCCATAAATGCAAAAATACGTCAGGCTGTTGACAGATTGCCATCTGGTGGTCATTGCCAACTTGGGTACTGGTCGCGTACAAGCTCAGACTGTAATTCCCCAGATTGCTGCAAGATGCAGAATCATTTTAATGACATGTTAAAACAAGGCTCCCCTTCATTATGGCCGTTGAGGTTTCCCTGCAAAATCTTTTGTCCCGTGGCTTGCCATTCCTCGTATGCAATGAAGTAAAGTGAAGCAAAATAAATCATCATTTTTGTGGTGTTTTCCACAGTGGAGTGCCACCTTCATCTTCCATAGAACATTTACCCGTGGATTCTTTCATGCTTCGCCGGAGGACGCGCACTTTGATCTTATATCAGCCTGGCTGAGAAACACAAAGCGGCTCAGTATTGTTGCAGAGAGTGTAGTGCAGTCAGCGGTTGCACTGCTAAACATAAGGGAGAGGTCAGTGTTATTATTGTTAACAAAAAACTAAAGCAAAAACTGAAAGAAAACCATTCTGATATCTGAAATAAAACGGGGGTAAAATATAATGACTTCAAAACTTACTAAAATAAAATAAAAATAACTAATAAATTATTTCAGTGTTAGTTTTGGATACACAGTATATTATAAAATTGAAACTTTTACATACATATGATTGCACTGTTAAACATGTTTAAATAATACCATACATTATATTATATTATATTATATTAATATTATATATATTATATTATATTAACTTTGGCAGGCCTAAAAAACTAAAACCAAGTACTAAAATAAAAACTAAACACTAAAAAATAGTGTTTAGTTAATAGGAAACTATATTTTGGTAACACTTTAGAATAGGTAACACTTGTTAACTATTAACTACGACTTTTCCCTCAATAAATTCTTAATTTGCTGCTTATTAATAGTTAGTAAGGTAGCTGTTAAGTTTAGGTATTGGGTAGGATTAGGGATGTAGAATAAGGTCATGTAGAATAAGGCATTAATATGTGTTTAATTAGCACTAATACATGGTTAATATTCTAGTAATATGCATGCTAATAAGCAACTAATAGGTGTAACCGTAAAATAAAGTGTTACCTATATTTTCATTGCTTCTATACAAACTAAGAGAACATACATTATTAATAAATTAATAAATTATTTTAACTTAAAAATGCCACTAGAAAAAGTTAATTGCAACTTTTTATCTCAAAATTATGACTTAAATTTGAACTTTTTTACTCTGAATTTTGAGTTTACATCTTGCAATTCAAAAAAAAAAAAAGAAATTGCTACTTTTTTCTAAGAATTCTGACTTTTTTCTTGCAATTGTGAAGTATATCTCACATTTCAGACTTTTCTTCTCAGAATTCTGAATTTTTTTGAACTTTTTTTGCATGTTTCTGTTGTGAAATAAAAAAATAAAAATGCAATTATGATATTTTATCTCACAGTTCGAACTTTCTTTTTGCAATTGTGAGTTTATATCTCAAAATTCTGACTTTTTTCCTTAGAATTGCACGTTCATCTTACAATTCTGCACTTATATCTCATGATTCTGGGTTTATATTTCACAATCATATTTTTTTCACAGAACTGGAAGAAGAAATTCAGAATTGCGAGAGAAAAAAGTAGAATGATGAGATGTAAAGTGGCAATTACCTTTTATTATTTTTTTATTCAGTGGTGGTGGAAACAAGCTTCCATAAGATACCAATAAAGATAGACTGTATCTGTGTATCCAAAAAGCTGTATTGCTCAAGAGAGCATGTTAGAACATTAAAAAAGCCCTTTATTAACATGACAGCATCTCTGTAAATTCCCCTCGTTTGTGATTTAACCACGTATGCCGTGCGGCATTATGGAGCGTCTGCTCTTGTTTTCTCTGTCATTGTGCTGTGGTGTTAGCGTTATCTTTTTGCTTGGCAACCACTTCACTCACTAAAGCTCCAGATTGACAGGAGGGATCTGGTTGTTTTGTCTGGCAACCCTCCAGCCACTTACAGAGGACATAATGTGCCACGATCTTATGTTGCAAGTAACCCGGCACAGTGAAGTCAAACAAACTACAATATCCTGATGTTTTATCAAAGACCTGTTACGTTTTGTTTGAAAACCAAAAAGACACACTGCATCTAAGGGCTTTGACATCTTAAGCTGGATTTCCACAAATGCAATTTGATTATATCTGATTACAATGGTCAGGTTCTAATGCGTTATGGATTAAATTAAAGCGAGCTGTGATGGAGAGCAAATTAAACCGGGATCAGTGCTCTGCATTAGTGTGTTGAGGGACAAATTAAGCCTAGATCAGCATCCTGTCATGTGACGGGCCAAAGAGCAGCTACCAAACCAACACACTTCTTGGCACAGGGAAATAAAAAGCCCCATCATGCCAGCACTGTATCCACACTTGCCAGAGAGCATCCCTGCAGCTGTGCCAGGCGTTCTGAGCCAAAATAGCCTGTCATAACAAGAGATCATCTCCCCTAGAGACTGCCAGCAGAATCCAGCGTTTGTGTTCAAATGCAAAAACACAACTGCCTCTTATCAAGCAGGCAGAAGAAAAAAAAAACATATTAAGATTGTTCTGCCTGCACATCAGGTATGAATAATGACAAATTAATTCACTTTTTTGGTACTGCATATTTTTAACAAGCAAATAAAAAAAACTGGATTTAAGGTTAGTTTTAACGAAAACTAAAACCATATGAACTACATAGACATTTTTTTTAAAAAATGACAAAAACACAAAACAAAATTACTAAGATTAACTCAAATTTAAATGAAAATCGAAGATATAAAAATAATTCTAATTATTATTAAAAACCATAATAGTACCTCACACTGGATGTGCAATACCTCGATTTTTAAGCCTAAATAGTCTACATCTCAAGAAGTCAAAAAGCCATGTCAATGACCATATTGTTCAGGAGAAAAGAATAGTTATACAAGTTACACAGTTTCACCAAACCCATTTCTTTCCATCTAGGCAGTATGATTTTTTATGTCCTATAAGTGAGATAAAAATCCAACAAAGTACCAAAGTACCACTCAGGAACTTGGTAAATAGCGGGTTCTAGCTTTGCAAAACTTAATAAATAAATATTTTAACAGGTACTATATGTGGTGAAACACCTGTTGACCAGCTACTGTATACGTAATATAAAAATGCATATTTAATAATAATAATAATTTTGTTTTGTGATATGATTTTACATCTACATGGAGCTTTATTAGATACCTATTAGAAGCCTTGGTTTAAATCACGGGTGTCAAACTCAGTTCCTGGAGGGCCACAGCCCTGCACAGTTTAGATGCAACCCTAATTAAACACACCTGATCCAGCTAATCAAGTCATTAAGGCTTATTTGAAAACTACATGGTATGTGTGTTGGAGCAGGGTTGGAACTAAACTCTGCAGGGCTGCGGCCCTCCAGGAACTGAGTTTGACACCCCTGGTTTAAATGATGCTGGCCATGTCTCAAATACTTTTATTTCTTCTTAAAGTTGTCTGATTCTGGGCTCCAGGTAGCTGTTGTCAATGGCAGTGTGGCCAAATTAGCTAGGCGTCAAACATTTTAAAGAGTGGTCTCTGTTTTTGCAAGTTTTAATTATAACTATATATTTAATGCACAGTCTGAGTAGCTCACTAGGTTTACATTTCACTGCAAGTTGTATTTTGTATATAACTGTATGTGACAAATAAAAAATCTTGAATTTCTGTCAGCAGGTTTATGCATCCCATTGAGACCTGTAAAAATAGCAGGTGAATTGAAAATGTTCACCAGTGCTTTGGGACACTTGTCACATGGTTCTACACTTGTTTATGATTTTGCTGGATCAGAATTCTGATGCATTTCAGATGGGATCATCAGTTTTCCACTCTTTATCTGATATGTAGACAATCTTTAGGCAACAAAAATCATACATTATGATAATATAATATAATTAGAAATATATTTAATAATATAAAATAATATAAAGATATTGTAAAATATATATATATTATTTATAACAACAATAATTATAATAGTAATAGTAATAATAATAATATTATTATTATTGTTGTTGTTTTGTTGCATTGAGACACTGAATAAATAAATAAATAAATGACATTGAATTTCACTAACAAACATTAACACTGAGAATCAAAAAGCTTACAGCAAGACAAAAAAACTTTAGAAGCAAAATGAGATTGTTTTGAGAGAAACTGAACTAACTTGAGGTTTATGCTTAAAACAAGAAAGAAAAAACAACTTGCTAATAGGGTAAGGAAAAGTTTATTTTTCTTATCACATTGGTAATTTTTCTTTCCTCGTTTGAAGCATAAAACCAAAGCTATCTACATCGTACTTCAACTAAAAATATCATGCACGTATATTTTACTTTTTTGGCTTGAGATGAGCTAGTAATTACACTAATACAAATCATAAAGTCTCTACAAAATCATCAGTGGAGGCCTCACATTGACCTTTCTGAGTAAAGGCAGACACTTCAGACGGCAGTGAATTGTTTCAAATATTCATCCGTGCATGTGTGTATCATCAGGGTGAAGTGGGAAGTTTCAGCTGACAGTCAGTGTGATTCTATGTGGTCTGAGCTGCTTTTTACATGGAGCAGAGGAAACAGATGTGCTTTTCCACAAAGATCAAGAGACAGATTGGGTTTTCACAGAACAAACCCAAATTCTTGAGCAACTGGTGCAAAGAGGCAAAAAACTACTATGTTCAATGATATTGATTCTCTACGGGAAAATAATCTTTTGAAGTGTTTTCTGTTCAGCTATTTCTTTTGGTTTTCTTAAGTGCTGGGGGATTACTTATAAAGATCAATAATTGCAGGTCCGTTTTTCTAGACGCTAATATTTCACAGTACGGCGGTGTATGATGTCTCGCTTGCGCTCATGATTGAGTTGCCATGCTGAGCCTGGAAAAGTTACTAGGTGAAGTTCCTTCATCCAAACCCGTCATTAAAACGAGCACATAGCTGGCTCGCTAGCTCATCCTTAACAACTGGGAAAATATTTACCCATCTCAACCCAGTGAAAGATGGCCGTTTCGTAGTTTGTGTTCTTGCCCATTGTTGACAAAGTTGGCGAGGAAGTTTTCACATCAGAGGGGCTGGAAAACGTCTCTAGCTCAGAGTTCTTGGAGTGTATTCGACAGCAGAGCAAGCAGTAACCCCTGCTTTTAATTTGCGCATAGAAACATCTGTGTTCACACCAGTTTTGCTATAGCAGGCTGCCAGCGAAGTGTGATCAGCGGTGCATAATGAGCTTGTGAAATCTCGTCATGTGCTTCACACACAAAGTCTCATGCATTACGCTGGAGTCTTCTACACTTGGTCTTGCATAAAACTTGAGGGCTCATAGTTTAATTCTGTTTCACTATCTGTTCTGTTATCATGGAGCGAGTGTCAACAATATCTTTAGGTAAAGTAACTTAATGTATTTTTTGGATAAATACTCTTTTTTTAAAAAATAACAGACCTTCATTTTAAAGTGAGAAATGTAGCTTAGAATTTAGATACAGCAAAACACAAATGAAAAAAGTCCATTGCATTTAAATGACTGTTTTAACTAAATGATCAGTCGATTGCAACAAAAAACATGATTCATTATGAATAACTAATAATTATTATTAGACTTAAGGACATTGAATAAATAACAATAACACTACAAATTGTTTCTACATATTGATTATCAATGATGATAATGATTATAATTATTTATTTTAATACCACAACAATGCATAAATGACAAAAACAGAGATGTTGATTAATAATAATAATAATAATAATACATATTTTTGCATTTTTGCAGTCTAATGTCCATTTATTTTTTTTAAACAAATACATATTGTTTCAGTATATTGATTTTCAGTGATGAAGATTATTGTTATTTTATTACAACACTAAATTAAGATTTTGATGATAAATAATATAAACACATTTTTGCATTCTAATAATAATTTCTTTAAAACAATTATAAATTGTTTTTGCATATTGATATCAATGATGATTATTTTATTATTAAGACACTGAATATATAACAATAACACTCCATTTATGTTGATTACTAATAATAATAATAATTGCTTTAAAACATAATATTTAGAAATCGTTTCTGCATATCAGTTATCAATGATGATTATTGTTAATTTTATTATTAAGACACCAAATAAATAAGACTGGGATTAATAAATAATATACTCATAATACATCATTTTTGCAGTCTAATGATCATTTATTTAAAAAAAATACAAAACATTTCTGCATATTGATTATCAGTGAAGATAAGGATGATTATTATTTAATTTATTACAACACTACATAAATTGCAAAAACACTGAGATGTTGATTAATAATCATAATAAATATTTTTGCAGTCTAATGACCATTTATTTTTAAAGCAAATGCATATTGTTTCTGTACATTGATTATCAATGATGATTATTATTATTCATTTTATTACAACACAAATAACAATAGCAATATTGATTAATAATAAACATTTTTTGCATTCTAATAATAATTTCTTGAAAACAATTATAAATTGATTTTGCATATCAATATCAATGATGATTATTTTAAGACACTGAATGTAACACTATTAACTATTAACATAACATAACATTTAGAAATCATTTATGCATATCAATTATCAATGATGATTATTGTTAATTTTATTGTTAAGACACCGAAAAATTACATCTGTCGATCTGTACCTGAGTAATTCTATCTCTCCATTCATTCTGCTCTCACAGAGCGAGTGTTTGACACTCGAGTGGCATCAATCTGAAGTGCATGCGGCACTTTCACTGAAACAGGAGGAGATGGAGTCAATCCTGCGAGTGTTTGACAAGGCCTGTCCTGTTTATAGTTCAGGGTCCTCTGAGTGAGTTGTGCTGCTTTGTTGGAGGGGATTTTCCGCAGACAGTTCAGGCACGCTGGCCAAAACCATAAGACTCCAAGAGCTTCTCAGCCTGGTGGTCAGAGAAAGAGAGCTGCCATGTTAAATTAAGACAGGGGCCCACAAGCACAAGCTAAAATAAAACAAGTCTGGGTCACATTCAAGCTCGCCTCAGTGGTGAAAAATGCACCGTCAGGCCAAATCTACTGATACCCATCCAGCTGAGCGGGGACCTAAACAGGCTCTCCTTGTGGTGGTGGCTGTTTGCGGAGCAGCTCGGAGTGGTATTTAGTGGGGATTCACGGCTGCCAAGGGGAAAAGGGCTAAGAGGTCATGTGAGCCCCTGTTGACTGGGAGCCGTGGGGAGTATGTCACAACCAGCCTGGGAGGCTAAGCGGAGAAACCCAACACCCGACCTTGGGAGCACTCTCTCTGTCACCCTATACCCTCTGTGAGCCTGCTATCACGCGGCCCGCTGCACGGTTAGCATGCACATCTCCTGTTCGGATTCCACAGGGTTCGGCCGCTTTGACAGGTCGGGGCAAGCTGGACTGTGATAAGACCAAATCATGGGCCTTTAACCAACTGGCTCATCTCTCACAAGTAACCCTATCCACAGCTCCAAACAAGCTGTAGTATGTGTACTGATATTACATCCCATTAATCATAGTTGTCTGGCATTTTTAAAAAGAACAGCTCTGCTTTCTTTGCACAGATAATAATCATTATTGATTTCCAAGAACACTTTTGTTGGTCTTTTTGTTGTGGCATATTTTCTAAATTCTTTTTTGGTCAGCAATGACCCCTGCAATGACTAGTAATGACAAAAAAGTGTAAATATTTGTTCTGAAACTGATTTAATTTGCCTTATACATCAGTATTTAGCCTGATTCATTCATATTTGATTATTTTGGAACCATTCATAATTATTTTCAAACATTTGCTGCTGAATACATATATGTAAGTAGAGAGAGAATTCATGGTGCAGACATACAACAAAACTGTATGTTACTGTTCAAAAGTTTTGGAACAATATAATTAAAAAAGAAAAGAAAGAAATATTTTTTAATACAGAAAGGGCTTATTAAAATGATGAAAGGTGATAGTAAAGACAATATTTCTTTTTGAAATAAATGTTGTTGTTTTTTAACTTTCTGTTTAATCAAAGAATCCTGAAAAATTGTATCACGGCTTCCACAAAAATATTAAGTGGCAAATATGTTATTCAGCATTAATAAGAAATAATAAGAAATGTTGGTAACACTTTACTTAAAGCCTTTATGTATAATGTATTATAAAAGCATTAATTATGCCTTGTAATGCACCTTATAATGCATTTTCATTAATAGCAATCTCATTATTAATTGTTCATTATAACAATAACAAATTTTTAAAACAACAGAAAATAATTGTAACAATATGACAATATTACTGTTTTACTGTATTTTTTATCAAATAAATGCAAATGTGGTGAGCTTAATAAACTTCTTTCAAAAACATTTAAAAATCTTGTAATTTTAGAAGAAATATATGTTGATTCAATAAAAATCAACATAAAGCATAATAACGAGTTGGCTAATCAAGCAACGCCATAGAATGAACATTAATACATTAATGCCACTTTTAAGTACATTTCTAAGTATACTATCCAAGTATTCTAGACAGTGGCGGCTCCAGGATTTTTGTGTTGGGGGTGCTAAGGGGGGGCTTAACTGTTCAGAGG